>MU269991.1:14091428-14293928 GCA_021432705.1 Caranx ignobilis
AACACTTACTTTACTGTGTCATAATCTTGGGTTATAGCGTGTAATACAATGTTTCTTTTTTTTTTGCTATTACTTTAATTGTTTGTGGACCGTCATCACAAATGTCATCCTAGCTGTTTGCTTTGTTCACTGTGACCGAGCGGGTCAGTGACAGTGACAGTAAATGATTAAAGGGAAGAAGGAGACAGTTGTGGTTTTTGAAGTGAACTGAGCTTAATGCCACATCACAGCCTCAGAACCTGGGTTGGTGAATGTTTGGATTGTAATTTTGTTGACATTACTGCAAGCATTACCATGCCATGGTTTGACTGAGAAGTACCATGAAGTAGGTCAGAAGAGATTTTGTTTATAATTCCATAGTTTTGCTGCAACTCTTTCCAAAAGTGCATGATCACAGTCAGGTAAAACCTGTAGAGAACGACTTTGTCGAGAAGTATGACAACTATTGCAAGTAATGTTTTAAACTGGAGTAAAAAAGTTATATACATTATATATATAAAAGCTTTAATTTTTTTGATGGAGGATAAAGGCGTAACTGGGGCAGCCTGTGCACTGACCCTGTTAGTCGGTGGTAGACAGGTACAGACAGAGTTAATGACTGAGACAAACACGATAAATGTCATTCACCCCTGCCAGCTACAGTATTTCTTTTCCCTGCACAGCTGTTCAGTTTAACTAGTCTTATCGCCTCCACGTGGAAGCAACCCAGATTCATGGGAAGTCCATGGTCACTTTTTTTTTTCCTCGATGAAAAGGTTTAAAAAGGAGGGTCAAGGCTGAGCTTGCTGTGATCAGGTGACATCCAGGATAAATAGGGACTGAGCCGATCACTGGGTGAGACTGCCGATGCTTTCTGCAGCTCACTGACTCATTTTTCTTTGCTTAAACTTTGCTCTTCTTCACTATGTTTGCTCTTGAGGAGAATATTACAAACAGAAGTTCCTCTGGTTCCCGGGATCAGCATCCTCACACTATCCTTTATAACATCTTGAGCTGGAGGGACAGAGCTGACCTCAACAGCAAGCTGAACTGTAACTCTGTAGCACTCAACTGCCACTGTGAGCAGAGGAGGACAGTTTGCCTCAAGGACCCGAAGGCCACCTGCCAGGTTGCCTCTGGTGTGCTGGTCAAAACCATCAGCTTCATGAGAAGGTTACCGTCCTTCAGTCAGCTTCCATTAGGAGATCAGTCATCACTGTTGAGACACTGCTGGGTTCCTTTGTTTGTCCTGGGACTTGCACAAGAAAGGATAGAGTTTGAAGTGACTGATGTACCTAAGTCAAGTATCCTCAGACAGATCCTGCTCAGACCAGACCTTTCTGATAAGGAGACAGACCAGCCAACTCTCGCTGGAGTCCACAGACTGAGAACTTGCTTGCATCAGCTGTGGGATCTGGATCTCAGTCCGAGGGAATATGCTTACCTGAAGGGCGCTTTGTTGTTCAACCCAGGTAAAACATCCTTCTGTTCGGTTGTGTTCTAATGAGTCTGATGTGATTTTTTTTTTAGCATTGAATTCCCTTCTATCACTACAGCTGTTCAAGGACTGACTGCCATGTTGGTCATTGAGGGTCTCCAATGGGAAGCTCAGGGAGCTCTCCAAGAAGTCGTACACCTCCAGCACCCAGGGGACGCCAGTCGCTTCAGACACATCCTCATAGCAGCCTCTGCCATTCAGACTGTCAGCCACAGTCTGGTCACAGAGCTCTTCTTCAAGCCTGTTATTGGCAATGCAAACATGTTACATTTATTATCAGAGATGTTATTTGTCCAATAAGATTGAAGAGAATATATTTTTATTAGTTGAGTGTTTTAATGTTGGCTTTTATACAGTGAAGTGCATGAAATAAACCCTCAAATACCTCATTGAGCTTAATGAACGCATGATTTTAATGATGTATCATTTCAGACAGGAATCAAAGACACTTGAGAAGAAATGAGCAGCAGTTCAGTTGGTCTAATCTCAAAGCAAAATGTTGTCTCTGACTCCCTCATGTGGCCACATGAGCTAAACAACAAGTGAGACAGTCCTCTTCTTCTTTCACTTCATCTACTTTATTGTTTTACAGTGAGACATCCACTCAAAAAAAGGTGACTATCAATAGAGCACCTCTTTGCCAGGGGGGGAAGGACCAAGCATCATGTAGTTTTGTGAACCCTGACAAAGCACTGTGTGATGAAGTGAATGAACTCAAAATGGTTTTATATGGTGCCGTTCTGAGAAATCAGAAGCTTTACAGGATAGTTGCCGTTTAAATATGACATTTATATGACACTCATTTGTCATGTCCAATCAGTCACCATTTCTAATTTCTAACGAACTGCTTCCTGGTTCAAACCAGAACAACCAGTTTTACACCTGTTAATAATAACGGCAATGTTGCTGGAGCCAAACTGACTCATTTAAAAGAGTTAAAGCGTCTCAGGCCATTTTACCCCAAACAGAGCACTACAGAAGAAAGTCATGTAGTCTGGACATAGGTTAATCAGAATATGTATATAAAGTACCATGTGTATTATAGCAGGGTCCGTGACCAACAGTAACCATAACCTAATGCTGATAAGAACTAGAGTCATCTGGCCCATTTCCCATCAGGATCCAGGAGGAAACAGAGTCAGCATGTTGGTATGAAAGCGACGCTCGCTTCATGAGACAGCCTGGGACAATGTCACCGACAGATTATAGTTCATGATATAACCTGAAGTACAGCTGCAGTTCACACCAGCCTTCACAACACCTTCAGGTCAAGAGCTCCAGACAGAAGAACAGTCTGCCCAAAAGCAGTGTCAATAAAGTGATAAACAAACTCTTTAACTTAAAACCTCAAGACCTATCTGCTTCATATCAGCTCTGAGAGGTTATGACACTAACACACAAATCTGCTTTACAAAGAGAAATCATTAACCACATAAGTCAATTTAAAAAAAAGAAAAGAAAAAGACATTTTGACATCAGAAAACAAACACAAAAAATCTTCAAGATCCACTTATTAGCTTTTTCTGTACCTTTCAACTTTTTTTCAATTATCTTTCAGCATGAGAAAAAAAGATATTACATTATGGGAAAGCTGTTTTTTCTTCCTGAGGATTCCACTCTCATGTCTGCATAGCAAATATGAGGCTAGCAACAGTAGGGTGTTAGCTTAGCTGAGCATAAAGCCTTGGAAACCATGGGAAAAGCCTAGTCTAGAGGTTGTCTGGTAAATAGCACAACTTAAAGCTTTTCATGCTTCCTCAAGAGGTGTTGCCAGGCAGATTTCAGTTACCTCTGGATAAATCCAGGCTAAGATTTTCTCAGCAAACAGCCACGAGAGTGGATCTGAGTTACTGTGTCTGTGGCACCTGCAGCGAGCTCCACCTCAGAGCTGGTTAAGACCATAGCACTCTGCCAGGTGTTTCCATATCTTTCTGTGTGTGGACTTACTTTTGTCAACACAATAGCATCACAGCTGCTCAAGGTGCAGTCCTGAGTACAGGTTTGGGAACAGGTGGGGTCACTGTTTTTAGTGTACTACCAGGCACACAAAACTCTCAAACTAAACACATATTTACAAAAGTTCTTTCTGCCAAATATTATTAATCCCTTTATATTGCTGCAGCCTTCTGTGCAATGCTATCATGCTCATAATCATTTGAAAAAATGTCCAATTATGAAAAATATTGGAACATCATTTCTGAAATCTAGAATCACAAGCTGCAGATAGTTGTTACATAAGCACACATACAACTGTTTAGAATTAAATCTATGATGATGCAGAGAAAACTAAATGTGCAAAAAAAGAAACAGAACTCTGTATCTTACTTCTACAGAACTAAATTTATAGATCCATTGTATAAAGCACTTTGATCTGACCAGCAAACTCAGAATCAGATTTCATCTAACTCCTTCAAGGACAGGGGGGACGGTTAATCATGACATAATATGTAAGAGCTAGTGATATCTGCCTGCAGGACGAGCCCTCAATGAAGCGATCCTTCAAATATACACATAATATTCATCAACCATAAATATCTACACACAGAGCCCTGAGTTCACTGACGTCCTTCAGACATTTCCTTTTTCCACAGCGAAGCCATGGAGCTCGGCTCAGCCAGAGACTCCTGTGCAAGTTGAGTTCCCCCCTTTCAACGCGTCGTACGTGACCTTGACGACGCAGCGCGACAAGCACTTCAAGCGCGGACGGCCGGGTGTAGGGGCAGGAATCATGTTCTCACAGAGGAGCGAGTGAGCGACACACCTGAGGAGTTGGTCCCCGTGTGAGAGTAGTGTTTTGGAGAACTAGAAGAATGACCTAGAATCAAAAACATCAGCATTAGTTCAGCTGTAGCTCACTGTTCACCGTTCACAGCCGGATGTTTTCATTTCAGTTCATGCAAAGACGAGCTGGTGTGGATACTTCACATACTTAACATAGGTCACTTTTTTAAAACATAAGTAATATCTGTTCTCAATCCCTTCGTCTTTCTCACACACTTGATCTGTTGAGGCTCTGAGTACTTGTATCACTTTGGTGCAGTGTTTTTATGTGTTGCTGTTTTTTTCTGTTTTCTGTGGTGCTGTTGTGGGATTAGAGTTTACCACTGGCCACCTCTATTCCCTACTCCTGTTTGCCCTGTCGTGTGTGGCATGCAGCAGGAGCAGATGGGTAGGTGACATTAAGCAAAAGCTGTGAAAAGCCACTGAGGGAAAAGTTGGAGCAGCTAAGAGAGTTTGGTGAATCACACATACCACACAGAAAAGAGGAGGAGAGCTTTAGGATAAAAAAATCTGAGATGTTTTTGGCATTCAGCTCATGAATGTTGTCTCATTCCCAGTCTCACTGCAAGTGCAGAGTAGTGACACAGATGCTCCAGTGACACGGACGCTCCAGTGCACTGCTCATTTCACTAAACTATTTACATGTCAGTCTGTTATTAGAGCAGCCCTGTGAATATGTTCGAGGTACATTTCAACAGCAGCTCTGTGCTCATTTGTTTTGGAGTTAGTCCACATATGAATATTAGTCAGCTGACCCACAAAGCTGTGTGCTGTTAGGGCTGGCCACAGTGGTTTCCTGTGAGGAAGGTCAAGGCCTAAAATCATGTTCACGTATCTTTGTGTGGTTATTTGGAGCAGACTCACTGTTCTTACGCGACATCACTCACTGTAGCATCACACTATTTTCAGCTGTTCTGTCCCTCCTGCAGCCTCCATGGTATATTTAACCAAGTAGCTAGTTGCTCTCACAATAAAGAGTGTAAAACAGGCCTGGAAGGCCTCTGTACAGCTGTTACTGTCATAAAGAGCAGGAGTCAGAGAGGGAACAGAAACCTTTAAAGCCTACAATGAAAAATATGGGAAAACTGCATAAAAGTGTCAGTAAATGGACTTACATAAGCCTCGTGCTTTTTAGTTCAGTCGATCACTCAGACTGAAATTTCCATTCCAGTATTTTAAGAATCAATATCATAAAATCCAACAGCTTTTAGTCCAATAAAGTGAGCATCAAGTGTACAATTCTGATGTGCACAAGATAAGACAGATTTTCCAGGAGGAAATATGATGATCATTATATCTGAAATGTGATTAAAAGCTCCTGATCAGTTACAGTAGATCAGTTAGGTGGAAACTGTGTTAATTTCTAATTGATATTTTTGGTCCAAAAAGAATAACCAGCTCTGACCTTCAAGTGGTTCAGATGTAAAAACTGGAGGACATCTAGTTGCTGGTTTGCCTCTGTCCTCATCAGAGGTATTTAATAGCAAAAAATTAGGAGACAAAAAAATCTAATAAGCTGATTTGATGGCAACATTTAGAAAGATTAAGTGTTGTTAATCGACATTGCTGCCCTTAAATTCAGATTCTTTGTGTGGTCGCAAACAAAAGTTGAAGTTCAAAGTTGGAACAGAGCTTAAGAGGAAGTTAGACCAGTGTTTGGCTTTGTTTGATGACGACAAGTCCAAGTTCAAGTCCACCTCTCTGTTGGCAAATGCATGCATGATGGATTTCCTCAAATCAATGTCATTGTGGAAAACAGAGCAGGTGTCTCTGACCGATCTGCTGAGAGTACCATGATACTCAAGCTACAACTCATTTTCACTGGGCAGCTGCTGTGAGTGTGACAGTAAACTGTTTGTGTCATCACATAGTAAAGGCTGTTTTCTTACCTCCGTTGTTTCTCCATATCTCCCTGGCACACTTGTCAGAGGAGGTCAGCTCTGATATCTGGATGTTTGGGTTTGATTTGTAGTCATCTTGAGGAAACAGTGAGGACAAGAGTGATGGTTACTCAGTGGGAGAGAGAGAGAGATTATATAAAACTTATATAATTATAATAAGACAGAGACTCATCAATGTTCATCTTGTCATGTGCGTGTTAACTCATAAGGAGCATTTTACATTTTGAATGCTCTGCAGGCCCAAGAGCTGTAATAACAAAGCTCCATACCCTAACACAGACCAGTCTGCACTATTTCTGCTGAATGCAAATAGTAATAAACCAGTCTTTCTAATTCATCTGAAATTTCTGCACAGTCTGACTAAAGAATGCAAGCCCACAGGACAAAGTTTGTACCTCTTTGAAGTTGGCAGCCCATATTTATTGGATATTCATAAAACCATTTGATTTGTTTGTGCAAATAATTGTGCATGAACTGGCAACATGTTTGAAAAATTAGATATGACATTTTTAAGCAAACAATCATATTATTGTCCAAGTGAACCCAACATGGTCTCTCATCTGTTTGCATGTCTGTGCACATTTAAAAAAATAAAAAATAAAAATAAACAAACCATGTTTCTTTATTAATTCAAAAGTTATGAGAGTTACACATTAGATAATAAAATGTCATAACAATTCCTTCCAGAAAGACAGTAGCTAATGCACAGTAGGTCCATCTTGTTGCTGTATGCTGCCTCTTCCGTGAGGATTGGTCTGCAGCTGCATGCACACATGCACACACAAACACATTCACAGTCTTTGTTGGTCTGCTAAACAGTGCCCCTGTGCCTTCATGTATCTGTTTGTAACTGTCTTTTTGGAAAGGGCAGATTTGTGGTGGCTCTGTTTCATTGTGAATATAAGAAGGATGTCAAAGCTCAGCAGAAGCAGTCAGAATAGACAGAACATGGAGAAAGTGTGACTTACTGTTGTTGCTGAAAGAGAAGGAATCACTCTCCCTCATCGTCTCGTTCCCGCTGTCCGACAGCGTCCTCTCAATCCTGGAAGTGGGCGGCCTCCTCTTCGTGCTCTTCCGGGTGCTGATGCGAATGATGCCGCGCACCAGCCGACACTCGGCTTCCTGCTCGTCCATTTTGTGCTCCTCTGCCAGTGAATTGATGAGCTGATCGATGGCCTTGCTCTTCCTCAGGAACACCGAGTCCGAGGTGCACCTGGCCAGCTCTTCGATCTGATATTCGGAGTAAAGCTCCAGCAGCTTCTTAGCAATCAGAGAATCCACATCCTCTTCGCCATCCTCCCAGTTATCAAACCTCATAGACTCATGTAAGGAGTGATTGCTGGTTAGTGCTTGACCACCAGCAGGAGGAACATACGGTGTGGGTTTGGTCTCGACATCTAAATACTCCCTTGGACTGTCCACTTTGACCCCAGCGATGCGGACATCCCCTAGCCAGTCTGTGCTGTCCTCGTCTTTGTTGTCTTCTGGCTTCACATTTTGCAGGCTCACCTTCTCTGGTTCGTCCGGGGAGCTCTCATTCGGTGCCAGGCATGGAGCAAGAATAGTACGCTGGCAGACCCTGTACAGACCACAGGTCAGCACGCTGCAGACGAAGGTCCTACAGCTCCTAGGAGAAGTGCAGGGATTGCAGGTTTGTGCTGAAGAGGGAGGGTCAGCCGAGCCAGGAATGAAGCCAATGGTCTCTGACTGCTTCCCATTTGCATCTTTCAGGTGAGCTTTGTGGTTTGTCTTTGGCTCTGGTAGCCTGTACTCCACTGGGTCCACACAGCGCTCCTCATATGAAGACCTCTGGCTGCTGCTCCGGCTCGGCCCGTGCTTGTAGCTCCCAGGCCCTGAGCTGTGTCTCAAACTGCCTGTGCTGCCAGCAGACATGATTAAGTGGCCCCAGATCTGCGGAAGCAAAAGAATATATCACTACAAATACATTAAAACAGCATCACTAAACAACTCTTATGGGAGCTTATTATCAATCCAATCTGTCTGCCAAAATCTAAAATCACTTGGAGCCACCTGAGGGCATCACTCTTCAAAACTGAAGTGAAACTACTATCCCCAGGTGGCAGGTAAAGTTACCCAACTGGTTTTATTGCTTATGTGTAAACACAGTTCAAGACAATTCATTATGGGCATATCAAATTTATTGGATGGTGTCATGGGGATTTTTGAGATTGAGCTTGAAATGAGTCATTATAAAAACTGAGTGACTGTAACAAGAATAAAGGCTAATACACAATAAACCTTATATAAAAATCTAATATCTATTTTTACATGGGGGGAAGTTGAGAACAACCAAAGCATAACCAATAACTTTACTAATGTTATTTAAACCAAGAGAGAGCTCTAGGTCAATCGGCTAGACCTCTTTGGTTTTAACAAATACAGCAAACCTGCAGGAGGCCGTCAGTTTTTGCATTGAAGCAACGTTCTTTCTAAAACTTGTGCTGTTCGATTTAGAGGCGGATTTATTCACTGAAAACAAGACGCCTTTTCAATGGCGAGACTGTCAAACTGTCTGGACGTCCCTGTCGTGACAGTATTTGCGACGATTGTCTACAGTAGTCGTACCACGTAGTTACCTAATGAAGACATAGGTAAAATAAAAAACGTTCAACATCCAATTTCCCCCCACATTTAGCGACTAAATTCAATGACACGTTCAGGCTTGCCCGAGTCTCTGGAAAGTCCCTGTCCTGTATTAAAATGATTTTCACTTTCATGGCGACCTGTCACTGCTGCTCCTTCCTCCATTAGAGGACTCAGGTTTTTTTTTTCTTTCAGTAAACAATACTCACAGGACACACGGCGCGTCCTCCAACCTACTCCCGAACTAATGAAGTCTTCTTCACCTTACATGAAACATTGTTGTTGACAGTACATTTCAAATGTCTTATTCGTCAAGTCCGCTCCAAAACTCCAGTTTCATTAAACTTTTCCAAATCCTTGTACCTGAGAGTCAAGGTGGAGGAAGCACACCAGGTAAAGTACAGCCACAAGTGACACTTCCGGTTATGACTACAAAAATAAAACAAGTTAAATAGCCACCGTGATTTTAGATTACAGCTGTGCATTTTCAGATTTCCTGTGGCTCTAAACGCCACCACACGTTACGAATGCTACCAGACATTAAAATGTATTTAGTAAATACCAGTTAATAATACAAAAATGTAGTATTCCTAAATATTAGTATCTATTCTTGCAACACAAACGTGTATCCTGCTCTCTGGTATGTTGAATTTACAACTTGTATGGATGAAATAACTACACAGACTGAGCGCCTGGCGTTTATCAACTCCTGTTGGCGTTCAGAACGGCATTTAAAACACATCATACACAATCTAAAGCAGGCGAATGATGACCCTGTTTGCCTGCCATACCCGTTTGACTTGCTCTAATAACTTATTTTAACGTATCTAAATTGCATAGAAATTAGACATCATGGCCATTATAAGATACAAAATTAAAATTAAAATTAAATTCCCCAAACCGTTCATATCGCTCTTACAATTTTATTTTGAAATATGAGGCCATATTGTTGGCAAGTCTTAGTCGATGACTCTGCGTAAAGTTAGGCACAGTAGGTGCTGATTTCCCGGATATTGTACAATTCGGCAACCATACATTTGTTAATCTGTCTACAAATGACATTTATGATGGAAATCATAGTGGAAAAAGTGTGAAAACTATTTCAATATATTATGTGGCTATTTTTTTCTTTAGATCCGTCGCTACAAATAAGATGTAACTTTTAATAGGTGATTTAATTTGAAATTAAAACAACCGGAAGTGCATATTTCCTTTGTGTTAAATTTGACAAAAGACAATTTTCCTGAGCGACGCTTTTTTATAGCAACGTAGCTAACCAGTAATAGTCACGAATGCATGAAGACTCTTAATACGAGAGCAAAATGCATCATATACTACAAAGTTTTGGTGCTCGTTTCGGTTTGTGCATATAGGACAAACTGGATATAAGCAAAACGATTGGATAAATTATGCAAGAGAAACAAGCTATCAAGCTAGCCCTGGTGACAGTGTTTTGGGTTCACTGTTGTTAAATAGTCCGCAGCTGGCAGGGCTGGTTAGTCTGAATGGCACGGCTACCAAGCTAACGATGGGTAGTGGGTTATGGCTTGAATATTTGCTTCTGTATTCTGTATTTCTAAAAAACAGACTTAAAAGCGAATAAATGAAGAGGCATGAGAATTAACTGGCATGTAATTTCGAGCACGGGGTCTTTGGGTTATTTACAGCTGGATACCCATAGTAAAGGATTAGCTTGTTTTCACCGTGGAATGACGATGTTTGCTCCGTCCAGCTGCCTCGGAGTACACGGGTGTCGGTGATGCTGTATCGCTGGCCAAATGCCCCGATTTTCTGAATTGGGACAGAACAACCAAACTTCATTATAAATCATGAAAAATTGCGAATATCAGCAAATCGACCCTCAGGCACTTCCGACACCCACCCCGACCCCTCCGCCTCATCATGGAAACGACGGCGACAAGACAGAGGAACCGAGGAGACCGAGGAGAAAGTGGGAAGTTTTCCCCGGCAAGAACCGCTTCTTCTGCGGAGGACGGATCATTGTGGCCCGGCAGAGCGGGGTCCTGCCCCTCACTCTGGGCCTTATTCTCGTCACAAGTGGATTATTCTTTATATTTGAGTGAGTACATGTGTCATGTTAGCTCCACGACTCTAACGACACCAGCCCGTCTAGCCGCTGTCCTGGTGATAAACGTGTAATATAGGTATCAAGAACGACATCTGAATACATGTTAATAGGCTACAGCGAGTGGTGCTAAAATAACACTATTAATATATCTCGTATTGACTTGAATTGGTCTGTCTGGTTCACCCCGAATTGTAGAGCAGGCGCCACTCTCTCTTAAACAAATGCTATTCTTATTAATTTACAGAAATGTCTTAAGTGATGCTCAGTTCATCTTAAAATATAAAAATACAGTAGTATTATATACAGTATATACAGTAGTACAAATAAGTAGTCTCTTAAAGTTTTCCAGTCCATGTCAGAGCTTTAATGTGACATGGTATTGTTATAATACGACATCATGGGAACACTGCCTGAATATGAAAAGAGTATTTTTTAATCACAGTGTAGGAAAATGTGTTCTCTCTCCAGGGAGGTGCAGTGGTAATTAAAAGCAGTGGTTATTAATTAAAACTAGGTTCTTTGGTGGGTGAAAGACTACAGGAGACAGGTCTTTGCTTTGATCATTAACAATCCTGGTAGTTCACCCTCTCTCTCTGTTTGTGGTTGCCCCATATTACAGCTGTCCCTTCCTGGTCAAACACCTGACCAGCTGCATACCTGTCATTGGAGGAGTCCTCTTTGTGTTTGTGGTCATCACCCTACTCCAGACCAGCTTCACTGACCCGGGTATCCTGCCCAGAGCCACACCAGACGAGGCCGCAGACATTGAGAAACAGATCGGTAAGGGGCCGACTCTGGTACAAGCTGGGGTCAGAGCTGTATGGATGTTTTAATGCTTTTGACTTTGATTTCCAGCATCATAAAGTTTTACAGTTTTAAAGTGCTCACTGTTTTTCCACAGAGTGACATTCCGGCTAATTGAATTTAGACCTCCGCTGGCACCACAGCTTTCCACGAGGCCTAAAAAACTTGATCCCTAAATTCAAACAGCTTAAGCACAACTGCTTAGTAGCATTCAACATTTAAACTTCAAGGACATACTATTTTCAGCATTGTCTTAAGAGCTTCCACTTAGTGTATTTTCCTTCAGAGCACAATTCACAGTTGAGATTGAGGGCATTGTTCTGCTAGCGTCGGCTGTTTCACTCTGAAATCAAAACGTCAGGCAAATTCTAATGGGGCAGACACCGCTCACACTGATGCCAATTTAGTTTTAATGACGATGAAACCTTTGACACAGAAAAGGTCCTATGGAGACATTTAGAAAAGACTCATTTGTTGTGCCTCAGTGTAATGACTATCACATTGGCAGCCACTGGGGTCATTTTTCTGAAGGAAAGGTGTTTCTGTTGGCTTCTAGCGCTCCTCGATTCGCCTGAACTGTTTCAGGACTGAGAAATGTTCTCCCTCCTGATGAGGTTCTGCACAGATTCCTCTAAAGCAGTCTGTCCTGTTTTCTCACCACAGACCTGTTTAGAGCGTATGTTCACTGTCAGTCTCAAGTCTTGCCAACGTTATCTTTCCTTTCCATATGGCCTGCTTCGGTGTAATGACCTCAGTGTTTCAAGTTGGCTTCATGTGCACCTCGCAAACTCCTACTCGTGACCAAAGTTTAGGCAGTGGTGATGTAAGACGTTCATATTACCCAACTGTTCTGCTGTTGTTCCAGTTATTTTTGAAACAGAGACTCTAACATACAGTAACCACTCTAACTTAAAGGACATTTTGTTTAAATCAGTTTTCAATGAATGAAGCTGAATCTGATAACTGATATTGTTGAACAACAAATCAGAATATTAATGAAATCATAATATCCACATCATGGGAGCTGCAATTATTTGATAGAGGTAAAACGTGTCATCAGAGAATGTTACAAATAAATACTTTATTTGTTTATTTTCACAGGAACAGTGCACATTAATTGACATTACTGTAAATGTGCCAGTATTAACTAAGTAGCTAGTTTTCAACTGTAGTTCCTGGGTAAGGCGTTAACTGCCAGCCTTTAAAAAAAACATTATATGCAATACATACTGTAACAAATTACATGGTACATCACTAAAATGATGCTATACCTAAATGCACATATGTCACTGAAATAGTAATATGTACATAGGCATACAGGAAGTAGAGACATAACATAAGGGTGTAGCGTGAAAAAGCACGTAGCGTGCAGAGGAAGAGCACAGCAGATGGCACAGAGTTGCCCATGACATGAGTATCTTTTCTGTTTTTAAAGTTTGATCAATGAAGTACACAGCTCATGCAAATAGTGGGACTGCATCACTATTTGGTTATAACTCTCAGGTTTTAAGCACATTTTGTGTCGACACTGGGAAAACAACATTAAAGAGTGTGTTTTCTGGTCCATTTCGTAACGTTGAGGTGTAAATAAAGTTAGTCAATAAGTTTATGTATCGAGGTCTTAGTATTGCATCTCCCCTCCCCATATGATTGTTGGAAGCATGAATAATGAAACTCAAATAATATGATAACAGCTACACATTATAATAAAAGTAAAATCTACATGTTAGCCCTCTGAAATCAAAGTGACTGTTTAAGTGGTTTCATTCACCTCCATGTGTGGGTTGACATTGCATGGAACCATATTGGGAATCAAATAAAGAGTGTATAAAGGTGAATGTAGTCATTCGTTGATGTTGTGGTCAGATTCGATTGTCAGGTAACATTTACTCACATTGAAATGCCATTTGCTGCGAAAGCTAGCATGACTAGCCTCCCTGCTTGAAAATTGAACAACCATTTCTTGTCTTTGAACTCACCGCAGCCAGGCAGAATTCCTCTGTCTTGGTGCTTGTGTTATTTCACCACTGGTATTTCATGTTCTCCCCATAATGGTGAGTGTGTTGGAGCTGATGGTGGAAGACCTGACAGATCATTAGCTCTTGTGATCAAATTAACTGAACAGTAAATTTGATTTGTTAAGTTCTCCTGAGTGTGTGTGTTTTCCATCCTCTCCTCTGCAGACAACACTGGAAACACAAGCTATCGGCCTCCACCACGCACGAAGGAGGTCCTGATCAACCAGCAGGTGGTCAAGCTCAAGTACTGCTTCACCTGCAAGATGTTCCGGCCTCCGCGCACCTCCCACTGCAGCCTGTGCGACAACTGTGTGGGTGAGCTGCGGACACATACCAGCACCATGACATTTACCAACAATAAATATTAAATAAAGGCTTCACAGGGCGGCAGCGAGCATCAGTCCTTTACATCAGTTCAGGCTGGACTGACTCGAACGACGTATCGAACCGTTCTCTAATTTAAAATGTCAGTGGTTTCATTGTGAATTCTCCTCTGGTGCCCTTCCTTCTCCTCCAGAGCGATTCGACCATCACTGCCCCTGGGTGGGAAACTGCGTAGGGAAACGCAACTACCGCTTCTTCTACACCTTCATCGTGTCACTCTCCTTCCTGACGGCATTTATCTTTGGCTGTGTGACAACACATCTTGCACTGAGTGAGTGTTTATGCTGCGGTCTGCAGGTGTTTCACGGCTGAGGAGCTGGCAGGATCTTACTGATAGTAGCTGCTAACACACCTGCCCCAAACAGCACCTGCCACCAACTGTTAGTGTTTGTTTAGTGTCACTCACACTCACAGACAGGTGAGGTTGACCACATCACAGCAAGTTAGGCATCTGATAAGATAGAGTGTACAGACTCTTTTCATGACTGTGCTAAGTACCTGTTTTTTTTTTATTTTTTTTTACCTGGTCCTGTTTGGCTCCTTAACTCAAAGTCCTGCTGGGAATAGATGAATGAACCTGAACTAATCTGAGCTTGACCTTAGTATCACTGCTTCAACTTCAGAAACAATTCCAATACATTAACACACATGTTCACCTCCTAACAGATGCAGAAACCCACTCTGAGCTGTGCATCACTGTTATTTTCTCCTCTTCCAGGGGCTCAAGGTGGAAAAGGCCTGGTGTTTGCTCTGCAGGAGAGTCCTGGCAGATATCCTTTACTTTATAAAAATGAAGATTACCTAAATGTGCACTGTCACTGAGTAGGTTTTATGTATTCCACCCTCCTCAAATACACTGACAGCATCCTTAACCCAACCCTTCACTGCAGTTGAGCTGGTCATATGTTTCTTCTCAGTCTGGTCCATCTTGGGCCTCTCAGGCTTCCATACATACTTAGTTGCTTCCAACCTGACCACCAATGAAGACGTGAGTAAAGCACTGAATTTGTAATGTGTGTACACGCACTTGTTTTGCTGTGTTACATTAAAAAAAGAATGGAGTGGAGTTACATTTGCATTTACTGTCATTTTTTGGTTTCAGCATCTTCATCACAAATTAAAGTGATGTTATGTAGGAGCTTGTTGTTGATCATTTTATTTATAACTCATTATGACATGACTGTTCATTCATAATACAAAAAAAGGTAAACATAAAGTAATTTCCTATCAGATGGTTAAATACATTCTAACCAGTGTGTAACTGTATATTTTCCAGATCAAAGGCTCCTGGTCGGGGAAGAGTGGAGAAGATGTCACAAACCCATACAGTCATAGAAACATCTTCATCAACTGTTGCTCTGTGCTCTGTGGACCCATGCCGCCGAGGTCAGTTCGAAAGTACTGAATTATTAATGGACTCCATGCATGATTAACAGTACATGATTTTACATGTGTCTTCAACACTTGAATAATTTGTCGGTTGTCAGTCAAGTGAGTCACTGTCAGTTTTGTTTCCATGGAACAGAAACTCTTCTGCTAACAGAGCAGATACAAACTACAGCTTTCCAAGAAATAAACACAACATATATTATGCATATAGTGAGTTAAGCTGTGCTTTTTTTGGTAAAGCTCACGAGGCTTAATTTTTGAATTATGTTCATTTAGATATTGATATTTGATGACATGGTAAATGAGCTTAGTCATCTGATTTGGTTGGGAGATGAGTTTGAGTGCATTGATACAATATGTGAATGAATATGACCAGTAATACAAGATGAGGAGCTCGCAGCCCCTTCTGCTTTTGTCCAAAAAAAAAAAAAAAAAAAGGTAAGAAAGGTTGCAGACCCCTGCTCTACTTTTTATGGGCAAAAGGTTACTAAATACAGATGAATTATTGAAATAAGTCTTAATTTGAAAATGATAAAGAATCAATTAAACCTGAGCCCAGCTCTATGGCAACGAATAAAAATTCACTGAGGTTTTATTAGACAGACACAGTGAGTGTAAGGCTGTGGTGCATGTACTGACACACTCAATTGATCTGCTGGTTTAGGTAGCTCTCTGTGTCTTCACACTGTGAGACTCTAAATATAACTCATTCAGAAGTGGCTCCGCTGGACTGTGTTCAAGTGACAGTAAAACTAATTTCCATGGTATCTGAATTTTATATTCTCTTGTCATCACCACAGCTTACTGCAATAATACCTCTATATATTATGTGGTGTTATCTGAAGTATGTACATGTCAGATACACATTATGTCAGTGCAACAGTTGTTCAGACTGCTTTTGCCACCACCTGTTTGAGCAGAGATGTGCAGACTAAAACAGGATTTGGACTCTCCTCGTTTCAGTTTGATCGACAGACGAGGTTTCCTGCCCACAGACGAATCTGCCCAGACGGGGGGAGCGGACATCGAGGTGCCAGCTCTGGCCACTAAAAGCGAGATAAATGTGGTAGGAGGATCTTCACAGCTGGCTTTTGGCTTACAGGGACCCCCCTTTCCTGTCCCTGCAACCCCCACCTCCCTCCAAAACTCCTCCTGTGCCTGACAGAAGCCTTGTTGCCTGCTGTAGCTCCCAACTCCTCATCTGTCTGCTGCCTGTTGTTGACCATGGTGCAGGGGTCATCCCTCTGCACTGTCTATAGTCAGAGGTTTACTAATCAGTGTTTATTCATTCTCTCTCAAACAAGACTTACCTTTTATCTCTGTTTATGAAACCTCGCTGATTGCAGTTGAAGACGCACACCTAAGAGCCATATCATTCTTCCCATCTCAGGGTGGAGGATAGAGACGGGTGCATATGAGAGAAACTATTCTTTTAGATTAAATGAAGTTTATTAAGATGAGATTTTTTGATGTTCTTGTTAGTCTGATGACTTCAGACGCTCAGCTTCAGCAGTCATGTTTACCTCATGGAAATGACCAAATCAGGTTTACTGCAGGATTTTCTTTAGATGGAAGCAAAACATAGTTCTATTTTCTATTCTATTTTTTATATTTTCTACGTCCAACTGTTTAGTTCATGTGCAGTACTCTGACTCAGGATGATTTATGAGTGAGGTGGAGAGCTCACCCTCTCCTCCCCCTCCCCCTCCTCCTCCTCCTTACAGAGCAGCTCTCTTGCTGTTCTCCCTTACAGTGAGGATTAGTTATGTGCGTGAAGAGTTGTTTACAACATTCAGCTGTGGTTCAGAAAGACTTGCAGCATGAGTGACGATGTTCTTACATGAAGTAGTAGAGTAGCTGCTGTTTGGCCTTTATCGACACAAACAGCTGTTTTTTGTTTGTTTGTTTGTTTGTTTTGTTTTTGGTTACTCCTGTGTACAAGATAAACTAACTTGAAGCTGTAGAGTTTCTACTCTCAAGTGTACTATACTGAGTTGGGGTGAGTGAGGGTGTAAAAATGAAATCAGTGAAACAGTAAGAGAAGCTTTATTTTTGTTCTGTGTTGGTTCCTCCTCTCCTGTCTTATATGAACTGGCACATTTCAGTGGTGCCAACCTGTCTGTGACAGATCACCATAATTTTCCCTTTTTTTCTCCCAAGGTGCCTTTTTTATTGTTTGTTATCTGTTGTTCATCCTGTTTTATACATCTTTTATTTTGTCATGTATCACCAATTTAAAAAGTAAAAATGTGAAAAACATGCGTATTTGTCCATTCATTTCATCATCTGTGTGTACTCATTTTTCATTGTTTTGTTTTTCCACCCCCTAATTGACATGTCAGAGTGTAAGTATCTATTTCAAGTGGAGAAGAGATGGAGTCCCAGTATCAGTATGTTCACTGTGTGTCCAGTCATCCAGCCCTAACTTACTGCTCTGTATGTGGTCTGTGTCTGTGCCTGTCCTACCACCAACACTAGGAGGAGAAATGTCTGGACTTTGCTGTGTCCTGTACTGGCTGATTAGCCACATTTAGAGCACGAAAAGCAAGGCTTGAGCTTGGTAAGCCTGTATAGAGAAAGGGAAAGTTCAGAGTCTCCCACCGCTGTGCCTGCATGTCCCCCCAGCTGGCTTCTCTACCTCTGTGTTGCTTTATGCTAAAGACATGGCAGAATGCACAATTAAACACAGTATAGGCTGCAGTGTGTGCAAAACAGGTTCACAATGCAGGTATTAAGTATTGAGTCAAATAATTCCACTCTCAGTATTAGCTTTAAAATTGACCATTTTCATGCCACAGATCTGCTTTTTAACACGCTTAGTCAGCATATCTCATCGCTTCCCAATACTGAGTCATTGCAGTGGCCAGTCTACCCTGAAGAAGCACCTGCTCACAGGACTTACGGGCAACATTAAGCTTGGTGTTGATATTACAGTAATGGTCAAAGACTGGCAAATAAACAGCTGCTACAGTAGCAATGGCAAACTTAGCAAGACTTCAAATCACTGAGAGTTGCATGGCCTTTGCTCTTGTTAAGCTTTCATTCCAAATTGGTGGCACAGAGTTTGAAATGGCTAGCTCTCATCAGGCTGGTAAGTTCAACAACGTACACAGTTGAACTGTGTCATGGGATCCAAGGATTGTATTTATGTATTTTTTTAAATCAGTCACTCACATGCCATCATTTGCAGTTTAAATTTTCTGGTGTGCTCTCTCTTTTTCAATACGATTTTATACAGTCTTCTACCAGACAATGCTCTTAGATCTTCACTGGGCTAAAAACGTATCAAATATGATCCCTGAGGTCTAATGAATATGCAAATCTATGGCATGAAACATTTGGATACTACTGCTTCAGATCACTCAAGTGGCCTGCCCACACTCCCAGCTCGCCTTTTATTCATCTTGCACAGCTGTCGCTGAATTCACTGAAGTGATTTAACACCCTGCTGTTCAACTTGTTAACTTCACTGGCTCATCTCATCGGTGCTCGTCTTTTTTTTTTTCTTTCTGCTCTCTTCTTTTATTTCACATCTCCCCAGTGCACACAGGGAACTAAAGGTCTGCTGGAGTCAGCCACTCTCCCTCCGCTCCTGTCCACCTCGTGCCCTCAGGGGAAACCTCAGACAGCTCATACCTGCCCAGATAGCAGTCCCACCGTGAACTCTGACCCCTCACCAGAGCTTTCCATGAGTTGCGGGGCCCGCCACACAGCCGGCTCCCATGGCGATAACTCCCCATCCCGTCACACCAAGACTCGCTCAAAGAAGAGTAAACGAGTGGCTTTGCATATTCCCAACCCTGCCTTTGACATCCCTGTCTCCCCTACCTCTCCGGACGCTGCCAGCTTCGTCCCTTTGCACTGACTGACCTTAATGACGACTTTCTCAAGAGAAAACACACATTGTTTGAAGCTTGCATGCTGTAAAACAGTGAGATATGGTTTCCGTTTTGTTTTCCTCTTATTGTTTATTGGTATCGTCATTGAGTAAGGGGATGACAATCACAAAGAGATATTATGTTGTGTGATCAATCTACAGGAAGTAGAAGGATGAAGCCTCCTCTGGAAGTGAAGGGGTTTGTGCTGTAGCCTTCAGGACAGAATGGAAAGCACACGCAAAGATGAAATGTTTATGATGGGGGCACTAGCAAACTGATAGAGCCATATGTCTTTCAAATGATTCTCATGTGAAACATGAATTTTACCAGCATGTCAGATCCACTGAGTTCTGTGAAACAGTGGCTTTGATGGAAAAGGGAGCTTGAAAAGCTTTGTATGGAGGCTTTACGCTCAGAATCAGTGTGTATCTGTAAAGAGAAAAGTTGCTGTTAAAAGGAAAAGTCCATCACAAATACAGAATTCACATGTGTGATTCCCATATTACTGCACTGCTCAGTTTATAGCGTGAATCTGAGCCAGTTTCTCCTTAAGCTCAATAGCAGAGCTTGTGCTGGTGATGTCATGTCGAAATATATAATGGAGCAAGTCATGGGATTTGAACAGCAGACGTGTGGTATGTTCAGGGATGTGGGGGTAGTTTCTTTATTTTCATATCTTACTGACATATAAACGAAAGGAAAAACTATCATGAATTTTAGTTACAAAATTTAGTTTAATTAAAAAGTTACAATTTTGAAATGTCTGTAACTCAGTGGGACTCTGCTGGAGGAGTGAACACCATCCCACCAAACAATCCTTTTATGGTACTGTAATTGTCTTAGAGGAGATCAGGCTGCATAACCTGGCAGGACTCAGACTTTCAGGGACCTTTGGACAAAAACGTGTTTGCGGTGATTTGAGACTTCCACCACGACCTCACTGATGTAGGAGTTGATTTGGGGTCACATTAAACAATTTCAGTGACTTTCCAAAACTGGCAATCCAACAATCATGCCAAGTTAATACAACCCCATCTCCTCATAAACACTTGACCTGTATCTCACCTCTCTGTATGACATTTACCTTAAAACGTGTCCAGACTGTGAACTGGTTTCCTGAGGACCCTAACCTAAAGACCAGTCTTTCATCTTAAGCACCTAATGTTATTATTTTATTACTTATCAAGACTTAAGATTTATTAAATTGCTGTTTTTCAACATTATTTTTAATTAGTTACAAAGTAATTGCCACGCAGATTCCTAGACCTGCATTTCAAAATAACATAAAAGCATAGACAGTGAGGCAACTGGGGGGTTGGGGGATTCAGCCCTGGGTGGAGGGATCTGTCTGACACTCTGCTCCAAAATCTCACAGAGGTGTTCAGTCGGCTTGATTTAAAGGCCACTGCATCTGAGTCACATGATTGTCAAACAGTGTGAATCTTGTTTTTGTGAGGACTTTTCTTTTAACCTTGCACAAACAGCCCAGTGGGTTCAGTGTGTATCAGTGATATTGGTGTGTACTGTTGTTCAGATTTCAGTGCTGTAAAAATGGCAGTGAATGCAACTGCATGATAACGACTAAAGACGTATTTTATGGTATTTTTGTTGATTTAAATCCATTCAGACGTCATGTTCCACACCTCAGAGAGGACCTCCACCACCTTTATTTGGATGAAACATAGTTGTGTAGCCGAAGCAGCTGAAGCAACGCCATTCATTCCTGCTTGTGTTATCATTACTGTCACAGTAAAATTTAAAGCTCTGTTTCAAATGTCCACCTCCTGCTCGCACTTTGTCTCAGCAACAGCAATACCTGTCCTCACCTCCTTAAAACTGTTTTACTTTGTGCGCTTTGACAAATCTAAACCATGTATGTGAATGGTGGATGTGCTGGTTCGTTCTCAGGTGGAAAGCAGTAGGAATTAGGAGTTCAATATGCAAGTTCTATGTGACATATATCATGTTAATCCACATCTGATGGCAATAGCTGCACAAAAATGCAATGACCCAACTCATCCCCGATGCACCGAGTCATAGGCATGCACACAAACATACACACACTGTTTGTCTGTAGTTCACCTAAAGAGTGTTAACACTGAGTAGAGAAGCATCACTTCATGTGGAGTATTCAGCGTGTCAGCGGTCACCCCAGCATCTTCCGGATCATCAGCGAGTGAATGCAAGCAATGCATTAATGAGGAGAAACACTTGTACTGTATTTGTACAAACTGTGTGGTTATTTAAGCCAATGCTACTGTCAAAATAAAGACAAGGAAAACAAACCTGACTTAAGTCAATGTTTTCATTCCTCTGAAATGTTACAGTCGACCACTAGATGGCAGCGATGACCCATAAACATGCAGCTGAAGTCAACCAATCCATCCACAGTTAACCTGTGCACTAAACACTCAGGACACCTATTGAGTTTCAGGCATTTTTTTTTAGCACCATCCACATCTGTTGTCACTTTAGTCCTTTGCCTATCTTTTCCTTTTCTCTTTCCTCATTTGTAAACACCACATGTGAAATAAGAAAATTTAGGCCGTCTGTTTTTCTAGACTAAGTAGTTGTGAGTCAAATGAAATAGCTTTTACCATTTTTTTGTGTTTGTTTGTTTCATTACTAAGGCTCTTTGGGTTTACTGGGTCACTAACGTAGTAAAACAATGCAAAGCCAAGCTGTAGTCAGGTGTTTTACAGTGGAGTGCAGCGATAAGCCTTGAAGGTCGACAGAGAGGTGGACGAGGAGCCGTTTGGTTCTTCGGCCGAATTCCACAGCTGACTGTGAAACTGTAGATGGAGAAAGTGAATGAATCGTGTTCTGTCCTTCGTCAGCAGCTTCCAATGAATTCCATTTCATTGACCAACATGGTCAGTGTTTCCAGTGTTAAAGCCCCTTAAAACTTGCTCAAATCTTAGGAATATTTCTGTTTATAGTCAGTCATCTAGTAAGTATGCAACAGTAAAAAATACACTAAGCGGTGGTTCCCAACCTGAGGACTGTGGTCCACTGGCTGGGTCGTGAAGATGTTACAAATGAGCCAACAAATCATAAGAATCAGAATCAAGATTATTTCTAAGTAGGTTTTCACAAACAGTGAAATTGCTTGCTGCTTATCGTGCATGAACATGACAGATTATATGAAAGAAATGTAAAGCAAAGCAGCTACTCCAGATCAGGTAGCTTGAATACATAGAGAAAAACTGCAATATGAAAAAAATAGACCTATAATACAAAGTATAATGCACTATATGAATGCTGGGTAATATGCAGTAGTTGAAAAAACAAGAATAGGCAAAAATGGCACAAAAATGGGGGAGAGACAGACAGATGATGAAATCACCATCTCCCTGTAAATCAAGACAGAGTGTACTGTTTGGCCTCAGTACACTACTTTTAATAGTAGGGTCAAAGGTGGGGAAGTTCTAATTCATTAAGAGTTAAACATAGACCCAGTTTAATTCACCTGAACTGTGTGTGGTTTGATCAGATACCTTCAACTCCATGACAACACAATGGAAAACTGTCATTGCTAATGTGACATAATGATAAATACATGTTTTGGTTTTTACAACAGAGACCTGATAAACTATATAGTTAAAGCAACACTTACCTTTCTGCTATTAAGAGAAATCCACCAAGGATAGAAACTCATCATTATTCAGACCTAATATGGTTCTGAGAAAAGTCTGACCAATCCTGTCTTTCAAATGAAATGATTGGACGAGGGACCTGAATGTTACAGCTTGCACACTCCTCTCTACCCCTGAACAGGAAGAACGCTTTAACAACAACAACAAAAAACTTTGTTAACATCAATGTTTCTGCAATGTATAAGGAGGAGTGCTTTTGGAAATAAACTGTTTTGTAAAACAGACTGATAAATGCAACTGCAGCTTTCACATCCAGCTGCAAAAGGAAGACTGTTTTTTGAAAAAAACACCACAAGAGAGAACTTGATGCAGCAAGAGCCAAAACTCAGGTCAATTGCTCTGCTTTCGAGTGATGGCAGAGACTGATGCAGCTTCATTCTGAACTTAAAGGGGATGAGATGGTTGCAGAGTTTGTGCTGGACAGTGTTGTCATATGTCTGATATACATATACTGCGCAGCCCAGCGTTATATGTAAACACAGGAAGTCGCATGTGTATGGCTGTACCAATGTAATGTGTTCAGTTTGAGCATGGGGCAGTAAACATCGGTCCACTCTACTCATTGGTGTAATCTCAGTTTCTGAGATTCTGAGGTTGCTAAATCCCGACTGGTCCAAAAAAAATGTGACATCAGCTTTTGCAGACAAAGCCCCGCCCACTTGAAAGTAGAAAGAATTCTTTAAACAAAAATACAAACCAGATGGACCTGTGTTTGACAGATAACTGTGTAGGAAACAGTCATCACTCGCTCACTTGAGAAAAAAGGTCGCCTGGGGATTTAATGTGTTCAACAAACAAAATGATTACTGAAGGAGAAATTAGCAGAAGATCAACACTATGAACTCCATCCCACTGTCAAGAATTTGTTTGTGTTTTTAAATTGCTCCTCAGCAAAGTGACTTTTGACTGTGCTCTCTGAGTCACCGTGTGCATTATATAAAGATGACTGTTACCTCACTACCAATCACAAGCATCTTCCGAGCCATCCATTTATTTTTATAGCTGCTTATCCTGTGTAAAAGTGTGGGATCCCACAGGTTGCCATTTTCCATTAAAACAAGCTGCCACCTTTTGAATGTGGAAAAAGAAAAAAAATGATTAGGTCTGCAATGATATTAGATCCTTCTTGTTCCACTCTAACTATGAATACACATTAAACAGGGCCATTGCTGTCTGCTTTGCTCAGGCCACATGGAGAAGACCAGCCACACACCACAGCGCCTGAGAGGCACAATGCTGTCAGGAAACCACCGATGGGAAATGTGTGTGTTAAGGTGAGGCTGAGAATGTGTTTGTGTCTGACAGTAAAGCCTGTCGCTGGATCAACACAGAGCCTACCTGTTGTCGCCTACACCATTAGTAGTTGGAATTAGTGTCTCTGTGCCACTGGGTGGATACTTCAGAATCCTGACTGACATTGAATGGGGCATGTTGGAAATCTAGAGCAGTCAATTTTAATGACGTTACTACAATGCATACTGCTGTGCCATCTATTCAAAACAGTAGTATGTGACCTTAATGCTGTTTGTCACCTATACAGTTGGTGTGGCACAGAAGGCAGTGATTAATTCTCAGACTGAAATGAAGGTGAATTCAAACAATAATGTTAGTTTGAATCAGTTTTGAAAACATGAAAACATGACACAGTGAGCTCAGGGGTGCCCATGGCTCATGTGTGCCCTTACAATATAAACTTTATCATCTCCCAAGAGATAAATACCAGTTAATGTTCAATCAATTTAATAAACCTGAAATTGTGTCAACAGTGTCATTATCAGATCATGAAATGTTATGACAGCACAGCCGTTTATGATCCTATGGCACCATATGGAGTCTATGTCCCTGCCTGTATGAGAACATGTTGTTGCTCATGTCCCCTTCCTCCCTGATCAAATTATGGAAGGGAAGCACAGATAAAGATTGTTCATCAGCCTCTTTAAAACTGATATTATCATTTAATGGACAGAACAAGGTTTTGGAATTCAAACAAAGTGATGTTAAAATGGAAGATATTTAGTTTCCTCAGGTTTCTTAGTTAGAGACATTACTGTTAATTCTCCACTTCACTCTGGCCAAAATAAACCACGGTGACACACTTTGAATTCATTTCACATTAAGTGTGCCAGAACACTGAGTCCAGAGTGTGTTGTTCTGACTCAGTATTTTCTGGATGTCTCTGTTTGACCATGAAGAGGACGCCTGTAAGGACTGCTGTCTGGTACTCACAGCATGAAAAGATCATGTTGTGTGCGAGACACTTTGTCCCCAACACCATCACCACAAGTGTAAAGTGGTGTTGCCGTCAACAAGTTATTACACAGTCTTGGCTGGCAGCATGTTGCTGTTAGGCCACAGTGATGCTAACAGAATGTGCAAAAAGCAAATTGATGTTTTTGGGAAGTTCAGCAGTTCTTTTGTAACCCTCCTTAAGTTTCCCATCTGGGGATAATTCTCTAAATGATTTCCCATCAGCCATCAGTCAGTCTTCCTTCAGCTATCTCTTTGATGTGCTCAATGATCTAGAATAATAGTTTTCATGAATAATCTGGGGGCCTGGTTTCAATACTTATCGATATACTTACATTAGCAATGGCATTGCAATTTGAATTGTATCCCTCATCAGAATGAAGTGAATGAATCAGTATAAGATGTACAGGATGATGAGCCAGATGCTACTTCTACATCAGGGCTTATTCTGATTCTGAGTAAAGAAGATGCAAACAGGAATCTACCCAGGTGTGAAAGTGTATGGGCCAGACTCAGGCTGTGGACTGAGCCAGAGGTTTTAATTTTTCTATCTGGGATGTGGATCTTTGAGCTGCAAATTTCACTCACCTTCGGCTAACAATGAGATGTGGATTTATATGCCCTGCCATTCCCCATCACCAGTCGAATGTAAAACAGTAAGCAGATTAAGAGTCCAGTGTCGACAGATTAATAAAAACAGTTCAGTTTTTTTGGAACAAACTCCCACAGTTCAGCTGTCTGTTTACGTTGACTGCTTTGGTTCAGTTTTACTTTTTATTATTAGTTGTATAAGTATTATTATAAATGATAAGTAAAATGGTGATGCCCCAAATGGCCCAAAAGTGCCAAGGTCAATTCAAATAATTCATTTGCAACATTTAACGGCTCCCTTGTTAGCACTGGTGCGTGTACCGTAATGTCAAGTGATTTTCTTTTGAAAAGAAAACCACAGTGACCTCTGACCTCTAATGGGCCTGTGCCTGAATCTAGCAAAACACATCAAATTATTTAGTAATACATATCCAATAAGACTTGTGACTCTAAGATGAAGATATCTTTTGATCAGTCTAAAGCAGGGATGTCAAACTCAATCACACAAGGGGCCAAAGTATTAAGTGTATCGTAGGCTAAACTGTACTGACATTTGTTGAACAGACTAAAACTGACATTATTTTAATCAGAAATATGAATTTTAACAGCCAGCGTAATGTAAATCTTCTCAATGAAAATAAAATTGAATAAGAATATAATGAATTTCATAAATGGTGCCTTCAAGCAAAATTAAAGTATATCAGATACGATGAAATAACAGAACAAAACTCATATATTTAGCCTGGTATTCTCTCCAGTGCCATTTTGTCCATGCCAGATTCTTGGCATCTTTTCTTGGCTGCAGGTTCATTTATGTTTGGGGTTCAGTCCTGAGCTGGTGGAGGTGTGCAGCAGTGAGATTTGCCGATTTGTTGTCAACAGAGTAGCAGATAGGGCTCGGTGCTTGTCGATCTATTGCTTTGTCACGACTGTATAGTAGCTGTTGCGGTGTATTATAGGATTTGTAGGCTATACTAGTGGGCCATTGATAATAGAAATATGAAATTTTCTCGCAAGCCCCACAAAATTGTATCGGGCCTTGAGTTTGACATGTGTGGTCCAAAGGCTCTGATACAGTATAAACCATATTGATTTGTTATCATTCTCATGCTAGTCAACTGCTTACAATCGCTCATTATTAAAACAAACAAAATGATGTATTCCTGTGTTTATATCTAAAAACACTGACCTCATATCTGAGTGATTTTGTTTGCCCATGCAGTAGTTTGTTAAAACATGAAATTATCATCAAGGTAAGGGGCCAAAAACTTTAAAAAGTGTTTGCACTGAATGTACCAAACACTGCGCATCATCAGCAGCATGTATAATATCTTTACAAGTTTTCTCCAGCTGTCTAACCGGTAGTTTACCTGTCTGTCTTACATGTGTGCGTCTTATGAGGGAAGCAGGGCTCCCCTCTCAACGTACCTTCTTAGGAATGTCAAGACAAATTAGGTTGCTGCGGGGCAAAAGAGTCTGCCCTGTTTAATGAGTTCCTCGGAAGAACAAATAAATGTTTATGGACCACTGTGTAACATAGCTGATCTCCCCTTCCTCGTCTGACTGTGTCATGAAAACACAGCGCCGTTGCCAGGGAGATCCCCCTTCTCTGCGGGGTCTTTGTCTGTGCTTCAGGCTTCGGGGTTAAAACTTTTCATCACCCTTCACTATGCACTCACTTCTTGGCACTGATAACATCTCATCAAGATGCTGCCACCAGCTCTCATTTAGAAGCTGCAGGCCTCCAGTGCCAGTCAAGATGAAGCAGGAATGAGAACATTTCTATACTTCATCATGTTACTGTGACTGAATTCAGCTGACGGGGTTTTAAAGGTCAATATTTATATACTCAGTATGTAATCATTGCACCTGGTGGACAAAAGTGGTTAGTGATGTGTAATAAATAGGAATAAGAAGAGGAATGAAAAAATTATTCCAACTTTATGGGCATATACATACATACATACATATATATAGTTGTGTGTGTGTGCTTTACATTCCTTTTTAAATCTTTTGAAAACTTTCTGATCATCAGCCATAAATCACATTGCATACTGCTAATACCTGACATGGGATATGCCTGCATTTGCTGCTGATTTGAGGCGTGATGACTGATGTGAATAAATGAAGCAGAGCGGAGTACAGCTGGGCGTGGCACGTTACGAACTTAGAACTGAATGTTACAGCAAACTTAATGTCATAACAAGTGCAGCATCACTGCACCTGGGTGAACTGTTTGATCAAGCATGGAGCAGGTGTGAAGTGGAAGGGCAGATCGGCGTTGTTGAAGATCTTATCATGCAAGGAGGGAGGAAAAAATGACTGGCGTGCCTTGAAGACAGATAAATAATCTAAAAACGAGAGATGATGAGATGAGAACTTAAAGTTTCTGTTTTCTTCATGCGTATCACTTCCTGTTTTATTTTGTTGTGCGTAACCTTTCCTTGTGTTTCAGTTTGCACTTCCTGTCGTCATGTGTTTCCTGCTCCTGTTATTGTCGACCCCGCCTCTAATGTGTTACACCTGTGTCTCATTGTCTTTCCCGCCTAATACATTAAGTCTGCGTGCCCCATGTCTCCTGTGCCAGATCGTCTTCATTCTCAGTAACAGCTGTTCCAGCATCCTCTCTGTGTTCAGCTTTTGTGTGTGTCTGACCAGTTCCTTCACTGACTCAGTGTTTCGTCTCATCTTTGATGCATTTTGAATCCTCACCTTGTGGTTGTGTTAGTTTCAGTTTGGCAGACAGGGACTATTACATTTAATTTTCCCTGCCATGGTTTCAGCATATAACTGCTGCTTCAACATCAGTGCACACACACTCTGATCAGCTCATGCTGCTTGTTGTGTGTGTGTGTGTGCTGGACTGTGCAGACATACATACAAACAGAACTTTTAGTTCAGTTTGTTACTGCTCTGAGAAAGAGAAAGAGAGAGAGGGAGAGAGAGAGCTGAAAGCCATTACAGCTGTTTTCTTTGCTTCTCCTCCTTCATAACAACTGTCATTGTACAATAAATGGTGATTATGTGAAACAGTAAACTAGCCTCCTCCAAGACACAGGACATTTTATCAGTTTTAAATATTCATGGAAAAACCACACAGAGACCTTCAGATTAAATTACTTTTCAAAATGAATCTATGTTGCAATTGCATTACACCGATTTCCCACAGATCTTTTAATGTGTGAAGCTTCATCAGCTCTGTTCATGGAGTCTGGAGAATCAGCAGATGACACCAGATGACAGCAGTGGGTGATGGTAATGAGCCTGAGCATCTGGCCAGAGGTTGATACTGATAGTTTGACACTGTGGTCTTTTGTGGTCCAAGGAACTGCTCAACTTTCTTTGGACACTGTCCAGTGGAAGTACTTTGGGCACTGTGGGAAAGTGCCCTAAGGGCAATCTATAGGAGCTATACATCTCATCTTTCTTGTTTTTCTATGTGAAATGGCAATGGAGAGGGACAGCTGGGCAGCTTTATTCATACTGCTCTCACCATGACCCTGAAGTGGAGATTGGTTTGGTGGATTACTGTAAAATTACTCTATTGTCTATTATCAATATGGTATAGTCTACTGTATAGACTATGCCATATTGTATCTACTGTAGCAGTAACTGTTGTGGACATGGTGACATGGAGGTGAAGTTGTAGACCAGTTCATCAGTTTCACCAACTCCAATCTGACTGTCATTTTTGAGATCTCGACAACCTTTCAAGCTTGAAGGGTATATTTGATCCTTTGGAGATTTCATTTTGCCTTTAAATTCATTTTCACATAGGTATGTGAAAGCTCAGATTTCTTCCTCTGTGGTGTTTTCATATTCCAAGTCACTGCTGCTCTCCAGCTGTGCTGCCCCCCATGGCGAAAATGCCCGACTTATCCACAGGTATTGCGTCATAAGGGATTAGACTCAACTGGTATATTTCTCTGTGGACGCCTAGCACTGTCTCTTCCATTACATTCATGTGCAACCAATTTGCTTTGTCTTCTGGAGGACATTTTCTTTTGTGTGATGTTCTTATGCTGCAGAGAAAGGTCGTAGGGAGGAAGTCGGGGGAGAATTTTTGGGCGTATAAAGCACAAGACTGACACCGGACACTCTTATTCATCTCTCCTGCTGCAGGCCACTGTTGACTTTTTCAGCATGTAACAAAGACCAAGAACTTTCTCTAAACATAACCAACTGTTTTCATTGCTTAACCTTAGCCATTTGTGAACCCCCTGACCCCACTGTTTCTCTTCATTAAACGTGTGCTAAAAGCCAAATCCACAGCCAAAAGGATATTATAAGAATGAGAGGAAAAATATATTGATATAAAAGAAAGTTATTTATAGATGATGTGAACCTATGGTTGGACAGGCCTGTAGTTTCTAGCCCGTAACTGGAGGACAAAACAATGGATAGGAGTCAAAACAGTGACATAACAGAGGGGTGCAGCAACAAGAGGATTAGATAAACACTGACATTGTTGGTTGAATTAATAAAGGACAATGCCAATTCTGGATGTGCATGAAGGGAAAAAAGTAAAATACAACATAAATAATGAAGATCTAGAATAAAAGTATTTAGTTTGTTTGAACTTTTGCAAAGCCTCATGTGCTGCAACTCTTACTGAGCAACTGTCTGAGGTTGGATTGATGTAGAGCGCTGTGTCTGGGAGAACTCTATGCTATGATCTTTAAGGAAGGCTGTCAGATCTACAGATCTCTACAGGTGGCAACCACATTCATATTGAAGACTTTTTCCTGAAATGTTTTACTGATGTGATAGATGGAATGATGCGTATTATGGTCTATTTATATAATGACAAAAAACCACCAGTGGAGTAAAGTGGAAGCTCAGAGAAAGTGAAAGTGGATTAGGTGGATTTTACTCTCTGTTACATTTTAGTCATCTGGCACCACTCTACACCGGATTATCTTACTTCCTGTCTGTACTGTACACATGGATGTACAGACAATGATCTTGGTTATTTCTTGCAGTGACCATTAGAAACGAAGAATCAGGGAGTGGCCACTATGTAAGATTTGACTCTTTGGTTAAGTTACTGATGAGCAGAGCAGACATTTCATTCCTCTCTAGGCCTGTAGGCTAAGGCCTTGGTTGTATCTACAATAGCTTTATACATAACTTGGATATTATGACATTATGACCACCCGCCTTATATTGTGTTGGTCCCTTTTCCTGTCAAATACGCATCATTTAAAAAGAGTGAAATCACAGATATTATATTTGTGAATCAGTGGAGAATTAGTTTTACAGTTGGCAGGACTCTCCTCATTTATCAGCCACCTGTTAGTATCCAGACCATTCATACTTCTGCCTCATAGACTTCTGTGACCTGCTGCATCTCTACTTCCTGCCAAGGCCCAGTGGAACCAGTTGAAGCTCAATCTTTTTCAGCTATAATTATGTCATCTAATGGAGACAGTATATGTCTTTCTGTCAACACCTCTAACAGACGCTTCCGCAAGTTCTGCTTTTTAATATTTCACTGTATGTATTTATTGGAGTGCGTGATTCACCAGGTTCAGTCCAGTTCTAGAATTCCTCCAGTCAGCACTGTCTTCCTCAGAAGGAAATGGCTGATTTGTCACATGTCCAAAGCATCAACACAGATGTTGGACAGCCTCCACTGCCTTGAGAAGATTCATGCATATCCGCAACTTCATAAATCCATTGCTGACTCAGTTCCATTACACACTTGCTTGTGTCTCTCCAATGCGTGAATCCCAAAACAGATAAGTGTCTCGTCATTTTTGTGTGTGTTGGTTGATATTCTGAGGCTGGCTGTCTGACAGCTGGCAGATGGAAGTTATGATGGAGCACCTGGAGGCCACCTGTTGCCTGGACTGACACCACAAAAGAACCGCTGAGAGCCAAAAAGATTGCTTCATTTCTCAGTTTGGTTGCTTCTGGATAACCCCTCTTCACCCTTTACTCATCTCTCAAACCCTGTCTCCTCCCTTACACCGTGACAGAATTTCTGCGTCAGGTTTTTCATGGTACAATTAGTATAAACTGTGGCCAGTTTTACAGCGTGGGCTGGCATTGCCTCACCCTCCTCACCACTGACTGTTCAGACTCTAACGCTGTGTGGGGTCCACCAGCATGAAACCCTGCTGAACGGATAAGGTGTGTGTGTGTGTGTGTGTGTGTGTGTGTGTAAATGCACAGGTTAAAAGGTGCTTTCTTTCCATTAGTGGCGCTTTGGCTTGTGCAGCAAATTAATCAATTTGGCTTTACAGGTTAAGATGTGTGAGATGAACTTGTGCAGTTTCCTGGAAACAAAAATACATAGGTAAATCAGTTGAAAACTGTGATGTGTTTGAATCTGGAAACAATTTAGACACCAGTAATCAATTTTAATGTGATGGCTGTATAATACACAGTGACATTACTGGAAGGAGTAGGATGTTCATGCAACACAAGTTTTGTGTGCTGGATGGGCACAGGTGTGCGTTACTGTTACATTAGAAATTGCATTGTTGTGTTAAATATAACATTTACAGTAATGGTAAATGGTTCATGCACTTGCATTCATATAGTGCTCTTCTAGTCTCTATGACCCCTCTATATGCTTCACACTACAGTCACATTGACTCATTCACACACATTTCCTCTGTACCTACCAATAGTGCATTTCTAACTAACCACTTGCACACACATTCACACACCGATGATACAATTATGGGTTCAGTATCTTGTCCAAGGACGCTTTGACACTTCAAGGAGCTGGGGATTGAACCAGCGACCTGATTAGTGGACAACCCGCTTTACCTTCTGAGCCACAGCGGCCAGCACAGTACAAAGGAAGAATGAATGAACAGAAAAAGATGTAACTAATATCAAAAGCACAAACATGCTCATTACTGTAAACAGATAGATGGATGGATGGATAACCACACATACACTTATGCCAAAATAACACGTTTTTTCCTCATCCTTGATTGTTTACCTCTTGTAAAACCAAACAAGACAGAGTCAGAACCTGGTTCAGCTGTTTGCTTATAAACACTCAGAGAATGAAGCTTGAACAGACTATCTTTCTTTTCTGTGAGTTACTTGTAATTTGTCACGGATATTTTCTTTATCTACAGAAAGAGAGAGAGACAGAGAGGGAGAGAGAAGGAAAATTGGAGAGAGTATGACATGCCATAAAGAGCCACATGCTGGTCCACTGGGGCCAAAACTAAGAGACCATCTTTCTTTATTCATCCATCACACCGCTCAGTCTCCATCTTTGATCCAAAAGCTTTCATTTTCCTCAGCTCCAGTCCCATTTCTCCTTCTAGCACTTGGTTTGAGTGGCCTCTTACTGGAGACATCCCTTGATGATGAAGTGAGCAATGTTAAAAGTAGAGATCTTACCCTCTGAAATGGGACACCACTTGGCATAGCCAACATGTTCACCTATGCCACACGTAGGGACAATGAAAGAACAAGCCATGACCTGTAGTGGGTTTTCATTCAGGTTTTAAAATGCTGGCTCCAGCTGTGTTACCTGTTGCGTAGGCTTTGATGATCTTTCTTTGTTTGATGAACCAATGACGAAGTAATGCGGAAAACAGAGTACACCTTCAACGCTTTTCATCTTGCACTACAGTCCAAGTATGCACCTGGCCTCCCTCTTATTTAAGGGGTGCTTTTAAGGGTTAAAAAGCACTTAAAAGAACTGGGACACCCTTTCACAAAAACGCACAAAATCAAGCGCTGGGAGTGGAAGTGGCTAAAATGGGACAGGGCCTTACATTAGAGGCAGGTCTTCGTGTCTAACTCCCTTGTTGATATGTAGAGTAAGTGATAAATGACTTCTGTCTGTCCTTTGTGACACGTACTCTGATGAGGTGTCCTCTTTTCCTCATTATGTGATTGGCTGTTGTGAACGCGATTAGCAACAATAAGCCGAGATAAATGAAAATTTTAAACTTAATCAGAAATGTTTTTTGGTTTTACAAGAGAAGAAGACTTAGATGATAAGGACCACCTCAGACCTGGTAAATACTTGTTTGGTTAAGTTGTTCACATCTGTTAAAGATACAACACACAGCAGCTTTTCCACAGGATCATCCAGGACTGCAGGATGAACTAGCGCTGTACGAGAACTCTGCACTTTACCCACAGATGTTGTCTTTGAAAGGAATAACCACCTGAAATGCACTGGAAATAATATTTTTGTGTTAAATATGTTTGATGCTCAAAAGAAAAACATGCTCTAGCTGGCATTATTGTTCCCACCAGGCAGACTGAAGCACAGCTGCACGTCATTTATAACCAAAAACTCATGCAGCATATGTCGCATCCAACAGAAAGTGGGTTGACATCTGCAGTCGGTAACCACAGACAGCCATACTTTATTTTTATTTTCCTTCTCAATCATATACAAGGTGTGTGTTTGTGTATAAATAATTATGGGATATATGTTTTATCTTGTGATACTGTACTTTACATCTGTTTTTCCCATTATTTTTTAAAAACTACAGGAGCTTTTTTTTATTTATGCAAGGCAGTGCAGCATCTGCTTGGAACTGTCCTCATATCCATTCCTGTGTGCAACTCTGACCAATAAATTTGAATATTTCTCCAGGTTCACTCTGGTTCAGTTTTATTTATTATGTCACCTTGTCCTTTTTTTCTTTTTACATTCATTCAAATGCACAGCTCACATACTGTAAAGACTCAACTGTTCATTTCATCACAGAAGAGCATCAAGCTCATAGAACACAACATGTAAAAATAAGAGATGCTTCTGAATGTATTGTGAAAAGGGAAGACATACTGCTGAGCTTGTTTTTGACCTTGGGACATTGTTTGGAGGGTTGCTGGTCATGGAGGCTACAAATGGACCTGGGCTTTGGTCGGGCTTGCCGTGCAAGTCCAACCAAGAACCAGAAAATAAGAGGCCTAAAATAGAGTAAAAGACTGCAATTCTGTCAATGAGCCGTGTTGTGAGAGTAAAAATAATCCAGTGGGAAAATATAATCAAAGGGCTCTCCACTCCTTATCCGTATTTGACTCCATTCAAGTCAAAATAAAGAAACTGCGAGAGGAAAGCGTTGGATTTCCCCACAGCATTTGCATTGCTATTAGGAGAGAGTGGCTGTAAGGCTCGCACATGACCTAGTCAAGCAAAAAGAGGGACTGTTTCAAACCAGTCACAGTAGGGAGGACTAAAAGTGACCACATGTATAAATATATATTAAAAACAAAAACGAAATTTAATCTGCAATAAATCTGATTTCCTCTTCCACTTCCCTACATGATCTGAAACCAAAAACACAAAAATTACCTCTAGAAATTCAGTCAGCCTTAAACGCAAATACATTTGAGTCTTGGAAATTACAGGAAGCAGTGAAATAGCAGGACAGAAAGTACTGTACAGTGAGGGAGCTGTGGTCGAGGTGGTGGATGGGCAGATACATTGGGCCTTTAATTCACAGCTTTTACAGAGAGCGCACTGTGAGTCAAGATTTAATTTCTAGCTTTAGGTTTTGTTGTCTCACCATAACCAAACCTTGCCCCTAACTTTAGCCAAAATTGTTTCAGTTGCCTAAAAGCATGGCCAGAACCTTTCCTGAGCCATAAATACAGTTGTTTTAGTTGCCCAGCATTGAACCAAACCTCAGAGCTCATTGACTTGTCTGAACTTAAAATATCTGAATGTAAGAAAGACAGGAAAACAGGCATGACATTAACACAATTAGTAATTTGATTTAATTTAGTTTCAGTTAGTTTTTCTAGAGGTTGTTTTGTCAAAACAACAACAACAACACCAACAACAAAACTGACTCCTGACTTACTGTCATGACTGGTCTTTGTATTATGTTCATGAGGGAGACAGGGTAAAGGTCTAGCTATTACACTCTAGTTATTTGCCTATGAGACAATGAGAAAGAACAACGCATTAAAGAGGACATACCATACTCTACTGCTGCCAAGGTTCAACCAACACCACTTCCTATAAAATAACCATGACAAACATTATTACTAACTAACACACCCACCTATTAGAATGATACTCCATAGATCACAGGGCCTAATTTGTGACAACAATGTACACCAGGGACCTGACAAATGCCTCACATCATTATGAACATCACACGAACTGATGCTTGTCACTTAAAGAAAGTTATTACTTTCAACTTCAAACTTAAAGGGCTGCATGTGTACGGTACCTGCTGCATAAGTTGCATATTAGAAGAAATAAAGTGGTTTGAACTTTTGCCATTGTTGTCCCAACTAATGTGCTTCAACTACATAAAGTAGGCTATAGACATCTAGTTCAGTTGATGAGTTTCAGCGTCAATCCAGCGCAACAGTCTGCTCATTCATCTGCTGCTGTTTGTGTTACATGAAAACATTAGCCTGATCGCTGCAGACAGCTGGCTAGCATTAGCTGAACCGTGGCAGGAGTGAAGTTGATAAATTGCACCACAGATTATATGCATTAATGTTGACCACAAGACGCTTCCTCAGTAGCTTCGTTGTGTTAGGCTACATCTCTGAGTATCTTGTTGTTGAGCTGGTAAACATGTGGTGTTGCTGCAGCTGGACTGCTTCCGACAAGGAGGAGCCATTGAAGCCTTGCTAACCTCTGGGTGTGAGGGAAAGGCCTCAGGATTGTGAGCACCTCAATATGACTGCTAACTTGACATTTATTCAAGAGCAGGAATAACTGAGCCCCCGAGCTACTGCCACTTGGGGAGGTCTTTATTCCACATTTTTCATAGTTTTTTCCATGCGCTCCCTGTTCTACTGTGAACACAGTATGGTGCCATGGCCCATATCATCTGCCCACAAAGTTTGTGAGTATGCACTAAATCTGCATGGAGCTCTAATGAGGGAAGACCACCCCTGAAAGACCCTGCTATGCAATTAAGTCACCCCCCCATATGTAAAACTGTACAAAGGTGTATTGTTGCAGTGTAATCCACAAGGAACTGTCTCAAAACCCGGTTCTCTGATTCACCACACTCTGTATTTTCATGGCTGACATGACATTTTCGATTATGTTGCACCTGGAAGTGCACATGTGAGGCACACTGGGGTTGCAGGACATGTCACAGCTATTATTATACACACATACAGAGTGGAACAAAAAACCTAAACTTTGCATTGACTTGCAAGAGATCTAATCTACATGTGGTAGCAATGATTTCATCCAATAGCCCTTCAAATGACTTGGATTATCACTGTGCGACTTCAAAGACATATACTTTGTCAATCTCGTGATGTATTCTGCAAACATCAAACGAATGGACTCTGATGAATTTATGTGGCTGTTAAAGGAGGTTTTAGGCTAAGCGTAAACGGCCTGACATCTGTGCTCAATCTTCACTGTGGCGTGTAATGAGGATCACAGGGCCTTTGTTCTCTCCTGCAGGAGACAAGGAGCCAGGGCCTGAAGCTCAGGTAATGCCTGAATGTGTCATACAGCTAATGGAAAACATTAGTGAGGGACTGCGGGGAGTTGAGGCTCTGCTGCTGAACTGGGGGTCTTATTGGTGACCTTTTAACCATGTGGTTGGATCATCAGTGTTTGGCTTTGACCAAAGGTTTGGCATCTCCCACAAATAAAAGTAAAGAGTGCAGCCAGACCCTCGACCTGCGTCTGCCATCGTTTCACATATACACTGCGACTTTGACCTCTTCACAGGTAAAACTGTAGCATGCTACAAGGTCAGGGTCAGTGGGTCAGTCAGTGCACACAGCACAAAGACATGAACCACAGCCAAAGCTGCTACAGTCTGTGGTTTTACTCTCTCCTTAGAATATTACATCAAATAGATGAAATTCTGTTTCAGTATTCTTGCCAAAGGCATTCATTAAAATTGGCAAAGCAAATTTACAAAACTTGAGGGAGGTAGCCCTCTAATTTTTTTTTGTAACTGACTACTAGCTGTGACTTTATGTTCAATAGACAGTGATGGACACGAAGTGGTTTGGATTCTCACCTCTGACCTCGAACAACAGAGAAAACAGGAAAAAGAAATTACTTTATTTCCCCTAAATGTCTCAATGTCTCAACATTCACTGCTGTGTGTATCTGAATTTTAATGCTTATTCTGGTTTGTTTGTCAGGCCGCTCTTGTAATTGTGACTTCAACTACTTGAAAGTGAAAGTCTCTTTCATGTGGTGCCTCTGTTTGTTTGTCCATACCACATGAACCCATGTGCAGGGGCAGTCTTCTCATTGCAGCTGCATGCATAAAGCTAAGATGCTCTGCAGCACTTCTTCACCAAAGGGCACTCGACACTTGGGTGGTTGTTGGTCAGCGGTCTAGATGGTGAAGGACTCTGAATCAGCACTGTGTCTTTTTAAAGGAACCACTTAGAGCTGTGAAATGTTAAAGCTGGTCTTTTTCAGTTGAGGTCAGAGGGGGCTAAACATAGGAAGATCCACAGTTCATCAAAAAAAAGAAAAAAAGCATATCTTGAAATTTACATAAAAGAAAAGGTACAAAGAGCGTCTTTATGTTTGACTGACACACAGATTGTGATCCAGACACTTTGTGAAAGCTAATTACCTGTAGAGCAAAAGTCCATGAGCAGGTGTGGTCAGTTTTTCTGATCCATTACACAGACAGGGACATAATCAGAGACAAAAAAAAACAATCAACAGAACCTTTTGAACTTCCTTTCAGAAGGTTTCAGAATAATAGCTCACAATAGCTCCAAATAATGCAGTGATGAAAAATCAAAAAATCGAACAAACTTTTTTGTGCGTTTATTTTGTAGGTATCACTAAGAAAGCAGTGATTCTGTGGGTGACTGTTGCTGCCATGACAGAGATCTATCTATGTTTGGACACTACAGCTAAATTTGGAAGATTCACACATTTTTTGGCAATGACACATCACAGGCTAGAAGGAACATGAACATTGCTCCATGTCTTACATATGAAATCAGTTATGGTTTAATAATGCATTAGTAGGAACATTACGCAGTGATGAGATGCCAGTGTTTTGTCAGCTTGTTACTCAAGGACCAAAGCAAAGAGCTGTTCCCTCATGTTATTTGATTCAAGTATCAAAGTCACCAAGTCAGATCCAGAAAACAGCACATCAGACCAGAGTGGAGATGGAGAGTTTTGTTTTGTAGTAGCAGGAGTAGTGATATTTTGTTTAATCAAAGTCAGTATTAGTTTATGAACAGCCTGCTGCTGAGGTTCAGGTCATCTTTCTTTGAAGGTACTACATCTTGTGAATCAGTTTCCTTCCTCCCGTGCTGTACACAGAGTATTCTAGTTATTACAGTACTTAAGTTACAGCCATATGCACCTGACATAATAAAACTAATCCCATCTAAATAGTGCTATAATGTGATACAAAGTGCAGCCAGTAGCTGGAGACTCATGATGATATAAAACACACATTGATGAGGTGAACATCCCAACACAAGCCCCAGCCTATCCCCTGGAAAAAGACTAGAAGTAGCACTTGAGCTGCTTCAAAGGCCCAGGCAGGTGAGCACAGATCAGCCTCCAGCATCAGTTGCTCAACACTCTGCTGGAGCTGCGAGAGGTCTAACAGGACCTGTTGGTTGTTTGATGCCAATAGAGAAAATTGCTTTGCCCCTAATGGAGCATTCATTACTTTTTACAGCCATTACACCTCATAAAGCACGTTTTGATCTCTACTGATCATGTGGTGTGAATTCCAAGAACAAACCACTCACTGCGTCTTAGCTCCTTTTGACTTGTGCACACTCAGTTGCATTAGGTTAACCTTAATGCAATGAGTAGTAAGATTGTACTGTGTACTGCATGATCAAGGTGGGTGTAATAATCTAGCATTAAGTACCTCACACTGAGGGTTACAATGTTACCATATAGAGCATCTATAAAGGATAAAGCCCACTGAGCTGGCATGACTCCACTCCACCTTGAACTGATCTTTTAATTAAAACCCATATTGTACATGTATGTGTTTAAATATATAGGCCACATTATAGCACCAAAAGAATCTTATACAATGTATATCTTTTCTTTTTTTTCTTTTTTTTTTTTTTTTAAGTTTTTAATATGTCTAAACCCAGCTTACCAACATTATTGTTCCTGTATTCCAGATCAGTGTTGGGATTTTCATAAAGGAAATAACACTGTATTTAAGCAAAGCCTATAGCCACAACTTTCCTCCAGTAGTTGTGGCTAATGGCTTAGCACTGCCTGTGCATAATCCATTTTGAGGGTAATATTTGGGCACATAGCGCTAGTCATTCTCAATTGCCTTTGTTCACATTCATGTTTAAAATGACAGCATGTTCATCTAACACAGAAGCTAACAATTTCCCCATTGTTTGAAAAATGTGTTGACGGAGTGTTTTGACGGAACACATGGTACATTTTAGAGGAAACACAGTTGCATACAAAATCAGTGGAAAGACACAATGTGGTTTGAATGAACCTAAATGACTTCATGTTGCTTCAGCATGAGATGAAAATATTTCAACAAAACATGAAATTTAGGAAATCTGCTTCATCTCTCTCTCACTTTCATCACTGGCAGCAATGAATTTTGGGATATGACCACTCATGGATCCACCTGTTGATGTTAAGAACATTAAATGACTGGACCACAGCACGCAGACACTGACAAGTATGAGTTATAAGTAAGGAGGATTGATTGGTGTGAGTAGTCATACTGGTGAATGAGTTGAGTTCTTTCAGAGGGATAGCTGGTGGAAAACAAAGTACTGATGAGGAGCCTTGGAGCTGACAGGAAGAGCAGCAGGTTAGCAACAGGATGATGGAGCATATGCAGGGGAACAGGTAGCTGTGGAGTGGAGTGGTTGCAGGATTAACCAGGAAGTGCAGTGTAGGTGGCTTGATTGCATGCCCAGGAAGTGGTGTGTGATGAAGCAGGTATGCAGACTGATCAGTGCAGACAGACATATTTGAGTGTGCCCCAACTCCAGACTCACAAACATACAGACAAGGGGAAAACAGACACCCCCTCCCACACACAAGGAAATGGAACAAGGATGAAGAAAAAGTCACTTCAGCAGTGGTTTGACTATGCTCCTCCACACATTAATAAATAAAAATGCTACTGCCTGACGACTGCCTGTGAATAGTTTAAATATCCAGAAGAAAGTGAGACAAAGCAGGATGAAACAAAGGGAGCAGGTTATGTGACTGGATCATCTAAAAAAAAATCCTTTCAAAGCTCAGAAGCAGATCAAGAAACTGATTCTGTGTGTCACTCTTACATCATGACTATTAATGGGTCATCAGCACCCATCAGATTTACCACAAAGGCCTAAAATAAACAACACCGAGGACAATACTTAAAGGAAATCAAAGATGTCCTCATTCTTCACAGGGGCAGTGATACTCCCACTGCTCATAGGAATGTTGTTCTTGTGAACAATGGGAGCGTCTATGATTTCCTTGAAGTATTATCCTTTATGTGATCCTTGTTTCCTTGTAGCCTTTGCAGCACACTTGCATGATACTGCTGACCTATTAGGGATATCAATAGCCAATATATGGCGTAGGTTTTCAAATCTACTGAGTCACTCAGTTGTTTTCAGTTAGTGCAGCAGTTAGCTGGATTCAAATGTAACTCATGTAACTCACACTATGACCAACAGCTAGTTTCTCTGTCTCCTGCCTCTACCCCATAAATAAAAAAAAGTAAGTGAATAAACAAGAAATGATGCTAGTTATGTTGTCTTGTTGGTTACATCTGGTACATTTTAAGTATCTGTCACCAGAAGAGGTGTGGTGAGGATGCATGAGAGCAGTGCCAGGTGAGCTGATTGATCAGCTGCTGCCTGTTACATAATCACACTAATAAATCAAAACAGCCACAGAAGGCCATTCACAAACCGTTGAAAGAAAGACAGTTGCATGGTGGAAAGTGCAATTTAAGTTGGAAGTGTGTATGTCTGTGTGTGCAGTCGTCAAAATAAAAGACATTGTTGCAGAGTGGTTGGTGTGGGCAGTGTGTGCTCACAGAGGAACTGAGACCTGCCACATGGATGTATTTAAAGAGAAATATGTGTCAAAGCAGGGAGGTGCATGTCTGTTCTCTCATAATGACGACCTTTCACCAGTGATTCATTCATTAGACATTACGCATGATGTAGAAATGTGCCCAGGTTAGGAACGTGTAACGCTCTTAACACTAGTGTCGGGCTGGTGAATGGGGTCACAGACAGAAATGCTTACTCATGTTGAAATAATGGAAGAATGGACGGTGCGCTGCTGCATGGCTGTGGCATTATTTCTGACATCCTGAAAAGCCAGTAAAAACACATGATTTAACATGGAAATGGAGCATGATAGCCATTTGGTTTCCTCATTAACTTTTCTCCTGATTCAATGTTGCATATACTCCCCCTCATTTCATAGAACTCATAAACTAAAGCACTATTCTGATGTTTCTCTCTCTCTTTTTTAAGTTAATTAAATTCTTTATCATCATGAGCATTAAAACTATCTCTCTGGCATCAAAAGCTGTTCAACACTTAACCATGCAATGGTAGGCAAATGAGAGGTGACTCCTGACAGTGACAGAATAATGACTTGCTCTGAATGTCCCGGTTGGTTCATTTTAAGGAGCACGCTGGTGGTTTTTGTACGTTTTACCCCATTAACTGCAAATTGTATAGCGTATGTTATTACTACTAATTGTTTTGTGAAGCAAAGCACGTGTTTGTATTCGATTTCCCATCATCCAGGCGACCATCGCTCTCAGGTAATTTCCCTCAGGTATATAAAAATCTACGTGAGTCATTTCAAATGTGTGTACAGTAGATAACCAGTCACAGTTTACAGACTTTTCTTTTGTTAACATGACAAGGTTTTATGAGTGTACAGCGTCAGGGAGAGCAAAGAGAGTGCATACACCTGTCGGTACATTCAGGGATGTGGAAAAGGCTGTAAGGGTTTCAGTGGGAGTTTCCTCTCCAATCTTCATGATTCAAACCTGTATTACTTGTTTTTTTTGTCACCTCTTGTGTCATCACCTGATACTGGCACTATATTAGGTGATATAACTCGTCAGCACACAGTTGTCTATACACATCCACATTACTGTAGCAGTCATTTGAACTAATTTTTCCATCCACCTGAGAAATGCAAACAGGATAGTTAATCACATCTGTTTTCAGTGTTAACCAACTCCTCTTTGCTGTGAAGTGCTGGGCAGGTGGTGTGCAGTGGCTTTCAAGAGTGTTTTGCTCACACCAGTTTCCTGCTGTGGTTCGAGACAGAATGCTGAGAAAAAGCACTCCAGTAAAGCTGTGGCCTGGAAACCCAAAACAAAGAGCTGAGAGATGCTATAAAAGCTCATGGAAGCTGAAGGAAAACTGTAGAGTCAGGGGATTATTATTTGTCAGTTTGACAGACACCCTCTCACATTTCAGTTCCATCACTGTCATTATGAAAATACTGATTACAGCACCTCAAATACTGATATTGTGATACTTTGTATGTTTGAATACTTTCATGTTTTCATTGACTTTGTTTTATTTTATTGGCAATAATGGTAGACATGGAATATATGACATGTCCCTATATGAAGATGTTATATTCTGTATGTCACCATGAAGGGGGTATAGTTTCACACACACACACACACACACACACACACACACACACACACACTTCCCATATGAGGACATCAGTTCACAAAAGGACTACAGTATAATGTGTATATCTGTGTAATGATTTTTTTATAAGCTATAACAGGTTGCAATGATTTATGTTAACAATATTCATTCCACTTAACACTTAACATACGTAAATGGTTGTATAGAATAGAGATTCATCTTCAATGAAAGCCAGCTGTTAACAATGTCAATACATATGGATGGATATATATTTATGTTACAGATGTCTACAATACAAGTGTAAACATACAGATTTGTTTGGGATATATTATGAATATTTAAATATATAAAGAGCTTGTATGGGATTCATATAAAATTGAATACATGTAGGCACATATTAAAAGGACAATTCTCAAACTGAAGAGTTTCAGTAACACATGTTTTCTGCCCATGTTGCTTCCCGTCATGCTTGAAAGCACCACAGCTGTCCTCATAATCATTCCCTTCAATGTTATGACAGGAGGCTTATTTAGTGCTGTTACATAGCCACAAATCAGGGTGGAGGCGGGGGGATAAGCCTGAGTACGTCAAGCACTTTCCTGGAACAGCAACGACAGTAAATGTTACATTTACCATAGGGTGGTCATATCAGTGAGGGCTTGCCCCATAGTAGTTTCCATGTTGACATAACAACACACAGGCTGTTATGTAAGGGGAACAGTGAAAGTAAATAGTAGAGTGAAAAGCCAGTTTTTTTTTCAACACTTCATTATATCATATAGCAGAGCAGGTTACAGACACCATTCATTTATTCAAATACCAAACAGCAGTCCCCATGGTTTGCATCCCTGTATTACTCCAGTAATGGACTCATGATGGTTAATTTGTAAATCAGGCTAAAATAAGAGTGACAGGGCAGTGGAAACGATATTTGCTAACATAAATGTGACTGAATGTCAAGGTGCTGAGAGCTGGAATCAGTCTGACAAGATAAGTAGATCTGCTGCAATTTCCATTCATCACATTTCACAAAAGGCAAGCTCAAAATGTCATTGTTTAACCTGTCAGCGCCATTATTATTCTGCAGTCCAGCCTGTGTAGGTGCGTGTGTGTGTGTGTACTATGTGCTCGAGACATTAACACATTCTTTCCTTCCAGGGAGGAAAGTCGCTGTAGTCACAAGTGGAAAAGAAGAAGCAGAGCAGACTTGATGGAGTTACATAAGAGTGACGTTGTTTTGCCTCTTCAGGCATGCAGGCTCCATTGTTTCTGCTGTTAAGCTGCTGTCACGCTAAATCTACGCAAAAGTACAACCAGTCCATATGAATCACCACCAGAGACAAGGCACATGAGCACGTTCAGGAGGTGTGTTCTCACAACTGTGAACTCTGCTTACATTTCCTCCTCATATACCTTTCCACTTAATAACAATACACTCCATTACACTCATTTTGTTAAATTTGCTCAGCTTTGTGGTTTGATGTCGAGCTGTGCCCATCAGGTGTGAATCACCACCACACCTGCAACACAGTATTAGCAAAGAGTTTAATCTCTGTCCAATGCATATTTACAACAGGTTACTTTAGCAACTACATGCACACTTCAAGTTGTATCATTTCTAGGCGAAACTGTTCCGTGTTACTGCAAGTGAACTTAAAACTGGGAGTGCCTTGATACGAATCTGCTGCAGGTAATACACCGACTCCAGAATCAGTGGGTACGGAAAGTATTCAAACCTTCTTCAATTTGCTGTGACACTCCTGTAGGTCATTCAGATGCTGTCAATTTCTTTTGTTCATCTTTGTGATGGTTTTTCATCTTCATTTGAGTCCAGCTGTGTTATGATTTGGAAAGGTACACACCTGTCTAAACAAATAAGGCCTTACAGCTCACAGAGACTATCAGAGCAAAATGAGATCCATGAGGTCGAAGGAACTGCCCTATACATTTCCACTAGCCCATATTGCTTTAAGACTGAATGCAAACCACATTATATTATTTTATTATCAAATTAGATCATCTCATAATTTGTCATAGAGATCTCGAATCATGATAGGCTAGATGTTGTTCATCTAGCTGTCCAGTGATCTCAAGTTAGTTTTAACTAGCTTCAACAAGCTTCCACTAGCTTCTGTCAAGTGGAATGGGATCTTGCATTGATGATTTCCTCTGGGCCTTAAACATGTCATCTCAACAGATTCATTATCCATCCTGTCATATTGATGAGTCCGCCCCTTTGAGGGATTGCCATCCACTCTTGTCATAACCACTGACTGCATATAAATCATGACAAAATGTGTGTGTGTATGTTGGCTTTTTTTTGTATTTTTGTTTAGACCTGCTGTTGTCAGCTGACAATTAGCAGAACTCCACACCCCACAAGTTCAAGAGTTTACTGCCATCAGATAGTCCTGCATATGTTGCTCATGAATATCCTGTAGAACAAATGCAAGAGATGAAGGAAACAACATGGTAAATTGACTAACTGATGAGACTTTTTATGTCATGTTCTTTTGCAGACAACATACAGACCAGTGGGATTGATTTTAGGACGATGAAGCAATTATTTACAACTGATAAAGTAGAGAAAGATGGTGGAGTTCCTGGTGAGTGTGGTCAGCTGCTGCCTGTTGAGAGGGAACACAGAGACTCTGACTTTTAAAGAGCTGCTTTTTAAACCTATTATGGTTTTGTTTTGCAATTTGTAAATATTGCTCCATGATATTTCAAAACCCTTTGGACATGTATACAAATGATGCAGAGCACTGACTGAATAGACTTCAGGCACATGATCTCAACAAATGTTTCACCGACTGAAAAACCAGACCGGAGGCAAAAAGTCCTTGAAACAGTTCATGATGTCTAATTTGAATTTGTTTATGAATGAGACACGGTATCAATGCAGTCGTTGTTTCAACTTTGGCTCATGGTGGTAATAAATCTCCAACATCAGCTTGTGAAGAGGTCCTCATCCTGTTGATTGGATGACACACCAGAGCTCAAATGTTTGGACATGTTTGAGTTCCATCAGGAGGAGACTGATGCAGTCAAGGGTTTAAGATGTGTGTTCAGCACGACAAATGCATTTTGTTTTCTGCAGGATCTCCAGCTGGACTTACAGCATAGAGAAACCCTTCTCTGCACAGTGATAAGAGAGGATATGAGATACTTCAGATTTAGATTATTCAGTGTCTGTGCATGGCAGCGTGATGTGAAAATCAGATTGCTATCATTCATACTGTGATGCCTGACAGACATGGCCCAGCTATGACCCTTCAGCTTTGCACCACCAAGACCTATAAGAGGAGTGATGTTTGTTTTTGTTTAGGTTATTGCATTTAGTCATTGCTCAGCCAAATTTCAACAGTATAGGTAGATGTCCATCCAACCCTAATCCACTCATTTATTTTACAGATCGCAAGCTCATGCAACATTAAAAACATAAAATGCATCCTTTCCTGAGAATGATTTGTGTTTGGATAAAAAGATCCCACCGAAGAACTGTTATTTATTACATTACATAAATTACTAAGGAATGAAGAATAACAAAAACTAATGTTTTAACCCCTTAAAATCCACCTGCCTGTGGATCCCATTGCTTCTAATGCATGCCAGTGGGTTTTAACCCTGTATGACCCACTGTTGCAGGGTTAATATCTAAATTTACTATATTATCACTTAAAACATATATCATCACTTGAAAGACACTGTATGACAAGAAAAAATGACACCTCTCTGTTTGAAACCCTCAGTTTTTGAAAGCATTAATCCTCAGTTTGCTTTCCAGTATGTGTGTGAAAATGTTCATTCCCTTCAGGACCACGGGGACAGGAGGCAGATGAGAAAGCCATCAACAGGGGAAGCAACTGCACCTACAGCTGAGAGTGTTTGGCAGAAAATGGCTTCTTCTGAATATTATAAAATATAAGTGGTCTTGTAAATGAAGAAACAGGAATATGGAAAACAAGACTGTTAATATTTAACATGATTTATGATACTTTATTATAAATTTGAAGGAAGAAAGACGTACCTGGGGGTGAATTCAGCTCTAACAGACACTTTCCATCCTAATAAACATATTATATGAATATTAGCCTGAAATGATGGATGGTGTTTTCACACATGCACTGCAACCACATCCAGTGAAGATGTGAGAAGACAGACGTCTGAATCAATGGACCTGGCATTACATGGACTTTACCATGACTTATATAGTCAGTGTCATATCCAATCGAGCTCATGAGTGATTAGAGAAGGTTATAGGTCGTGGGTGTTTCTACCATTGCTCTTCAATGCTCTATCCAGGCGCCATCCCTGCACCAAACATATTATCTCCAGATGGTGAGAATGTGCTGAACACAGTCTCCTGTAATGTGCTATGTGTTGAAGGGCATCTCTGGTAACCTTTGCTGGTTCTAGGGAGACACACTGCACCTATCCTTTGTGGCCTCCTGTATCCCAATATTCTTTGTGCACCATTTTTATTAGTCACCTAGCATGCTAGCTATCGAATGTTGAGGCGGCTCCATGCTGTTGCCATGTTAACCCCTATGGCAGGCATGGTCACCTACTGAGCAGAGCTCTGCAGGCTGCATAGCCCGATGTGAGGAACTGAGATGTAGAAGAAGTGTAAAAAAGCCACCACTTTCAAATGTTTGACGTTAGGACATCAGGAAATGATCCAAAGGCTAGACTGTCCCATTTACCAACAGTAGACACGGCCATCGGAGGTGCGTCCAAAGCCGTTGCCTCAGTGGACCGTATAGGTTGGGTCCTCTGAAGGATGAGGCCACTGAATTGGGACAGAGCTCATGTCTTTCCTCCTATAGAAGACTGACCTCTCCACATACACAACCTCACCTCCCTATGGTTAGGGTTTGGACTGTTGAGGCCACTGACCTCTGCTTTAACACCACAGGTGGCCTCATATCCATCCCAGTCTGGGCTGATTTCTGGGTTGCAGATGTTTGTGAGGCAGCCTCACCTTCTTTTTTTCCTGCCGAAGGAGACATTAGTGCAGCCAGTGTAAGCTGGGCAGAACATCTGGTCTTAGACAAAAGCCTGTTGGTGGATTTAAAATGATTTAGCGGCACACAAAAGAAAATTACAGCGTCTGTGAGTAAAAAATGATAGTGGTATGACTTTCTCTGTACCTGGAATCATCAATAGTGAGCAAGCTGCATCTGTCCTTTGATTAAGATGTTACAATAGTGTCTCTGTCTTACAATACTGCTCCACCTGGGTCTGGTCAATGCCACTTTACTAGAATTAAAGATCCCATTTGCACACTTGTTGCACTTGTTGCACACTTGTACTAAAAATCTACTCACTGTTAAATCTGTTTGCTCAGGCTTCTGATAGAGTTCAGTGAGCCAGTTGGATGAATATTTAAACATAGAAACTGCTTTCTTGGGACATCACAAAGTTACAGGAATCCTGATGGCTGGTTTTAGGGCTCAGTTTCTGAATACAGGCTGTGCTGTGTGCATTTCTCTGTGGACTGAGGCTTTGATACTTTCAGTGTATTAATATAGAACCTAGACAGACTCATGAAGTGTCTGCTGGATATGGGAAAGAATCAGTTGGTTAGCAGGGATGTGCCATTAGGACAACAGGCTTCACAATCTATATAGACCCACTTTGGTCTGTAATTCATTTAATCTGCTATATTAAATCACATTTATAGTATTCATTCCTTTAATGCAGTACTTAGCAATGACAGTTTCAGGTCATCTTCAGGTTCCTTCACAGATGTTCTTAGGGTTGCAAACTAGTGAAAAATTTCCAAAGTTTCTGGAAATTTACTGGGAAATTTGGAAATTTTCTGGAAATTTGGGAATTTTTCCGAAATCTTGCAACCCTAGATGTTCTACTGTGTTTCAGTCTGGGCTTCAACTGGGCCACACAAGGATGGTCAGAGACTTGTCCTGAAGCCAGTCCAGTGTTATCTTGGCTGCATCCTTCCCATTGCTGTACTGACAGGTACAAGCCAGTTGGTGAGCAGTACCTGTTATACATAGGACAATATTAACCCTGCCCAAAGAGTTCAGTTTTTGGTTCATCATTCTCCAGCATCTCTCTGAGTCCTTTAAATGCCAATTTGCAATTTCAATACACTATTTTCAAAAATTTCTATATTCATGATTTCTCTTTGGCATTATGCATTATTGAACAAAGATTGGTGAACAAACATTACACTAAACTAAAGGAAAGGAGAAGGGATGTGATTACTTTCTGGAGTGAACCATGAGTGTGGTTTACCATTTTGTAAACACCAACAATGAAAACCAACCTGCTCCAGATTGTCACATGCCTGTGTGTGACACACCTTACTGCAAATGCAACACTTTACTCTGTATTTCCCTGTCACTGACTGTAACATAAGAAACACAAACTCTTCTGATTGAAATTGAACAATAACCCATAATGCTGAGGTATTATGTAAGTGGTGGAACACGATCAGGGACGTTCTGTGATCTGTAAATAAGATCTATTGGTCAGTCTCACCAGCCAGTGAATGAGCCTTTATTATCATCATCTTTTTTGTACATTACAGTATCATCAAATGCATTACATCATTTTCCTCCTCAAATGAAAGCTGACTGGACTAATACTAATCAGACCTCAAAAGACTTTTCCATTGTTATGAGATTTTGTATCATAATATGGTTTTAGTACATGGAAGTGACTGATCCTCATGGAAAAACACCTGATTAGCATTTTGGTTTTGCTCTGATGAATATCTCATAAATCCCTGGATGGTTGGATGGAAACATATAGTATCTGAATTTGTGGATCACATGCCTTAAACTACAATCAGCAAGGTTTGACATGATATCAAACCAGATGTCAAAGTAATTTCTGTGGATAAAGTTGAGCGGATAATGACTGACATTACTCACTCAGTAGCATTGTTAAGTTTGTTTGTGTTGGTTGGATGGATAGACTGCCAGAAAAAAAAAAAAAAAACTTGTCCAGACATGTACTATTTGTACAGATATAGGTATTTTCAAGGAGCCTAAGCCAAACAATCACAGCGACTTTGTTCAATATATGACATTCAGATGTGTGTTATTGTAAAGTTGGGGTTGTTAAAGGGGCACTTATATGAATATTATGTTGGTTATAGAATGTATAGGCCATCAGCTGAATTCAATACTCAGCTCATATTTGTAGTGTATTGTAATTTTATGATGAAAACTGGCAGCAGCTTTAAACTCAGGTGAATGTATCAGTTTCATACTTTGGTAAATGGTCTTATATAGTGGATGGACATATATAGTGTTTTTCTAGTCTCTGGGACCACTCAAGGCGCTTTACACTGTTGGCCACATTCACCCATTCATACTGCGCTTACTTTTTTTTGCACATGGTGTCTAACCATTCACACAGAATTCACACACCGATGATACATCGGGGCAAGTGTGGGCTCAGTGTTTTGCCCAAGGACACTTCGGCCTGCAGAGTGGAGAAGCCACCTTCCGCCGACCCTCTGGTTAGTGGACGACCTGCTCTACTTCCTGAGCTACAGCCGCATACTTTCTATTGGAACTATTAGATGATTGAAAACATTACACAAAATCTTACAAGTAAAGGCTAAAGTTGAATATGTAACACTTCATGTACTAACATGCTGCAAACACCTTTTGAATCAGCCTGTGGCCTAATAACATTTGTGAGGTTATTTGTTCATGCTCACACTCGTTCATGTGAATGGTTTAATATAGGCTTGTGTTTTGTTTTGTTTTCCACACTTAACTGTTTAATCAAATAGTCTTTTCAATAGAGTGGCATAAATGTATTTCAAAACATACTTTATTTCTCCAATAGCCTATAGGCCTATCTAACCCCCTGTTCCATCCACTTTTGCATCTGGCACAGCTGGAACTTGACGTGCTCAGCTGAAGAGAAGTATCGTCTTTTAATTGCGTCTAACTAGTAATTATCATATTTCCTACAGTCCTTGAACCTAGCATCTGACGCATGGGGAGCGTGTGTGTGTATGTGTGTGTGTAGGCTGATTGTAGTCTTCTGTAGGTTGAAACGTCCATAAATCTCTGGCCAGCCAATAGGGAGGCTCGCGTTAATCCCAGTCCGGTAAAAACCCCGGTGAGAGCCCAGAGGCGGCTCAGATCTGGACAGAGAGTCAGTGCAGACAGAGGGTGAGAGGCAGAGGAGGGATTCGAGTTTCTGCTGTGGACATGTGAGACATTTCTACCAAACTTTCCCGTCGCTTTATTGCATTTGTCGGCGGTTTGTGAGAGCTATCCCAGAGGAGGAGACAAGAGAGACGCGCCGGTGCTTGTCTGCGTTTTCCGCCTCATCCACAGTCATCCTGTCATCACCTGCTCGTCTGGAGGATCACTGCTGCTGCTGTTCACATTAAACCTATATATAAAAACACACACGCGCACACACACGTTCTATGGACACTCCGGTCGTCATGTCCTCCGGTGATGCTTCGGAGCAGAGTCGGCGGGTCAGCGTGCTGTCTTGGGATCAGGTGCGGCGTTTGGACTCCATCCTGGGAGAGAGCGTCCCGATCCACGGCCGAGGAAACTTCCCCACGCTCTCCGTGCAGCCCCGGCAGATCGTCCAGGTGAGACCACGGTCCATCCAGCCCTACCTCCTCACATTCACACCAGCACACCAACATGACAACCTGTGAACATTTGACTTAAAGCGGTGTTCTCACACTAGTTGGCTAGTCCACACGTCTATAACATCGAGAACTTCTTTTACTGGGCTGCTGCCCTGGCAGACACACATTGTAATGCAGCGCTGCAGGATCTATAAAGGGAGCGGAGGTTTGTATGACAAGCAGTGGAGGGGAAAAGCAGTTTGACAGTATTACAGTACAGAGTTGCTGACCAAGATGAAGGAATTCATCTATATAATCCTGCGCCCCGACCTTGCACGTGTGCGAGCGCGCGCGCGCGGACACCCACACTGGCACGCACGAACTCCCCCGCGCGCTCACAGTCTGTGGAGCAATGTCCCTTTTCTCCAGCTAGACACTTTCTTCTGGAGAATTCCCACAGTAACTGAAGTTAAGTCTGTAAAATGTGACATAACGTCTGCTGGATTTTTCCACATCGTCACATAAAGTGCTTTTAAACTTTTTAATGGAAGTGTAAATGCACGCGCTGAGATGGACACCTTGTCAGATTTCTAAAAACCACGTTGGTCTAACAGTGAGGGCTTGTCTCAGATTCATGTGTTGACTCTTTGCTTTTACAGAACATATCTGTGCAGTGGTGAGGATTTGTGGCCAAGCTGATTACACTTAAAAAGACATGCGATCACTCTTACTCTTGACACAGACAGAAGAGTGGAGATGATCTAACAGCATGACTACACTTTTCCACTAGCTCACTAATGCTTCTGCTCCTTCCGTCTGTTTTTTTCACAGCTCTCGTGAAAGTGAGAGAGAGAGAGAGAGATAATAACTGAGCTCCAGTGTATTTACAAGGAAGGAGACATGTAGGGAAAAGCCTGGGCTGCAATTTTCCTTCACGTTATTTAAATGTCTTTGCCTGTAATCCAGGTTTGATTTCACTTGAGTGATTCACATTTTCTGTGGTGACCCTGTGGGGAAGAAAGACCCTCAGACGCACATAACATTTCAAGGCCCTCTATAATCAAGGAGGCCCCTACCATCTGCATTGGACATCCCCACTTTGTCGTTTTCTTTATTACACAATCCAGTAGACAGGGACCCCAAACATTTCTCTTTCCACGAGCCAGCAAAAAAAAAAAAAAAAACAGCTCTTGGAAAATTATCCCACTGCTCAACCAATATCTGATGAGAGGCACCAGTGTGTTTTCCTCAGTCTCCAGTACGATGCTTGTATGAGTGCCAGCATGATAGCATGCTGGATGTAGCATAACCCAGTAGCCTACAAAGATAAACATTTTAATAATTCATAGTTTGTTTCTTTATTTAGCTCAATTAGTGCTAAAGCTAAGGCCTTATGCTAATCCCATATGAAAACAAAAGAAGCTACATTTGAAAAGTAGGCTATAAATATATACAAATGTGTATTCTTAATGTAACAATTCAGATCCAGAGGTTGTATAATATCTCCTTTTGTCACGATTATCAGCTAGGAGTGATGAAAAGAATCCCTAGAGCTCTGTTTGATGTGCATGCTAACAGTTCAACTCTCCAAATCTTAGTCTTATCTCTGCCATTTTTCAAGCAGCCTACTGTTGTGAATTTCGTCATCATCAAGCACCTGGAAGAGCAGACTGATACGAAAAGTCTGTCACGTCACCGTGCAGCCAGAGAATTATTTTTGACAAAAATAAAAGCAGATGCCATGTTCTCTGTCATGGAATATGTTAGGCAGGTTTCACATTTCTGCAAGTTGATTTTTTTACCATATGGACATGAATGGAAACCAGTGGCTGCCTGGAAAGGAGGAAAAAAACACACACTGAGTGATATAAACCACTATGATATGTTTTGGAAAATGGTTGACAGTAATGTGGGGTATTCATGATTCATGGTAAATTGGCTAAAACATGCGAAACCACCAGTCTGCTCCTTTAATGTCGTTTATTTTTAGCCCACACACCAGACAGAGCTGTCTACCTGAGACAGATAGAGATGATCTTGGATCCGTCACATCCTGGGGTAAAAGTGACCAACAGATCACAGTCCCAGAGAGTCCGAGGACTCTCAATGGTGGATTTGTCTTAGGGCCACATTTAAATAACATCTGTTTGTGGTCTGGTTGAGAGAGCCATGGGAGCAGGGAAGGAAAAATTTTTACTGATACTGACACCCCGTATTTCATTTAATGTTGACAGTCATCCACCCACGGTCAGATTAATAGCCGACCATAGATCTCTCAGCAGCCCATACCTGGTAGCATGGTACCACATGATGGTAAACACAGGTATCTGATGCGTGTGACACAGCTTATGTAATTTGTTGTGTGGAGGAGGGGGGGCAGGGGGAAGTGTGTTTCATTTGGCCACCAATAGTGTTCTCTCTTATTCCAGTTCTGCAGGGTATCACATTTAAACTAAACTGTTGTGTCTACAGCACATATTTGAGAAAGGTGTCCTCCTTTCTCTTTTTTCCTCCAGGTGACCTGCTTTGACCATTGTGCTCTTTACTTCCTTAAAAAAAAACAAAAAACAAAACAAAAAAAAAAAACAACTGAAAGTTACACTGTACTTTCTTGAATGGCAGTGAGTTGTCTGAACTTGGAGCAGAAAGTGAGGGGTGGATTAGTGCCTGTACTAACACTGGGCTTGTGGGTCAGGCTTGACAACGTATCACTGTGGTCAGTGAAAACCAGTCGCCTGACTCCACCGTGGCCCTCGCCAGACTGTAAAATGACTCCTCACTGGGCTATTGTTGTGAGATTGAGCAACATGAAGACACCACATGCTTCCTGTGGTCCCCAGGGAGGGAAACCTGGGAACACTCAGTTTAGATTGTTGAGTAATGATTTATTAATCTCTGTGCTTCTTGGGGATCAAAGAGTGTGGACAGCATTGATGGCATCTCTTCAATTGGATGAAGTTAAACTGGAGTCTCTGAAACTGAGGCTGCCTCATGCGTATTTGCAGACTACATATTTATCCTCTAAATAGCAATGATTCACCAACAAAATCCATTTGATTACAGATTCAGTTTCATTATGGATTTCAATATTGAACATATGAAAATGTGAGTTACTGCATATTGCTGGCTGCTGGGGCAACTCACAAGATGGGGAATAGTTTGATTTTGGTATGAAATCCCAAGGCCATATAACAATGACTATTCCTCCCATACTTTTGGAGTCCTATCCTATAAAACCTACATCATATAGAGGAATAGAGGAGAAACAGCCCATGACTCACTCTCCTCTGAGCATTCAGGTGAGATAACCACCCGCGAATAGGAAATGCAAAGAAGCGTTTCAAATCAGAGGAAAACCCATCATCATCATCATCATCATCATCATCATCCCCCTCCTCCGCTGCCTGCCAAGCTACTGTATGACTGACTGGCTGGGTTAGTTTTGGAGTGGATGTGAAGGTCAGGGACTCGTAACTTCTCATTCACTCTTGCCATTTCCTTGGCAGAGGGGAAGATCTGACTCACTGGCAGGAGCTCTTATTGGCGTCCAGGGGACTATAGGCTGGTAAATGGCTGGGTCATTTCAAACTGCCATAATAAAAACACATTCAGGCCACAGCTTAAATGAAATACTCAAGGAAACTATTGAGACTGGAGAAGTAAAGTGGAGAGACTGCTATGCGTCGCCAAGGCGTTGTCAACACCAGACAGTCTGGTGTGTTTGCGGCTCTTTTTACAAGGCTTTTCTGCGCGAACGTCAGCGGAAGTGTCTCCCCTCGCTCAGCTCACCAGGTGCTGGTGCGTCATGTGGGAAATGTACTAGCCTATTTTATGAGTGCAGAAGAACAGGGATGGTGGGGGTGGTAGCTAGGCTTCCTCCTTCACTCCTCTCGGAACCCCCCGACAGGCAGATTATGGCGTGCTGTTAACGCGGACCGACTGTTTAAGTCTGAGGTCAGAGCAAACACTGCTGTGGATTTCCCTCTGCTGCAGTTTGTCCAGTGCCCTGTGAAGTTGTGTGTTCTCACTCTGCAGCGCAGCTGTGGAGTTTGGAGTTATATGGTTTCTTTGCCAAAGCATTGTCACAAATGTCGGTGTAAACAGCCTTCTGTTAATGAAGTAAAAGTGTTTTGTCTCTCACAGGCTTTAGGTGACAGACAACTGTCAGATAAACTTGTTAACTACTACACGTTTGTGCACTAAATCAAAAGTGTTAGATGAGTCTACCTATAACTGGTGGCTAGGGAAAGCAGCTAGCATGGCTACCACAGGCGCTAAAGTTTTCTTTCTTACACATTTTATGTTAAATCCAATTAGACTCACATAAATGCTAGAATTATGTAATTTTAGGGTTCAATGCATTGTGTAACTATGTATTTATTGACAAATACCAGTAGGTTAATATGCTAATGGGTAGCATTTCAAGCTAATATTCACATTTTTGCACAGGTAGCTCCAACATTCAGCACCTACATGTCCCTAAATCCAGATGTGTTTGTGTCCAGATTACAGCACGTTAAAGTGAACAATAGAGACTTTTCAGGCGTATTTCTTTGAGAGGGCACAGCATGCTCATTTTCCCTCTTGTGAGAGGAACTCTGTCTTCTTGTGGTTTTTGCAAAGAAAGCAAATATGATTATTTTTCAAAATGTTCCTGTGAAATCAGGACCCTTTATCTCAAATGCAATGGAAACACTCTTTGCAGCAATCTCTTATCCAGGATTGCTGCAAAAACACGAGGGACTTGAAGAGATTACAGCAGGTGATGTCAAAGGGAGGGAAAAATTTAAAAAAAAGACAAACTGGCACCATAAGAAGGACTTCACTAAATTGTTGGTCTTGGCTGTAGTCAGCTCCTTAACCTGGCCGGCTGAATGTCCGCTGACACAGATTGATAATGGACAGCAGATCCCGTAGTGAGAACTCTAATGGACAGCTGTGTTATGAACTTCTTGTTTAGCTGTTTTTCTACTTCTCAGTGTCATTTGACTGCAACAGACAGGAAGCATAAACATCTCAGCTGCACTTTTCCCAAGCATCGCATCAGTGCATGCATGGTGTGTGTTCCAATAACCAGATAAATCTCTGTCCTTGCCAAGAAGTGTTTATACGATAGCAGAGGGATCGTATTTTCTCAATACATCCCACAGGTTTAGCAGTTCACAGCTTCTTTTATTTTGGAGGCTCTTAAAGCAGACAGGCACTGACTTGTCGTTTTCCACAGCTCTGTTGTCCTTAGGTTAACCTATATTGTAAATCTGATAAATCAGCCTCTCAGCTCATTAGAGGTTCACTGTAGCCCACAGTATGTAGGGTACTGTCACCCTCAGACAATGAGATTGGTCATGGATAATGATACCATTCTCTGAGAGGTGGATCGCTGCCCCTAAGCAAACCCTCTGTCCACAGACTCCTCTAGCAATATACTGAAGCCTACCTGCTTCAGGAATCTTACCCTCCATGTAACTGTTGTACTTACTTGTAAGAAAATATTCAAAATATGATCCAAATTCTGTACTTCTTGCTCTAGCTATGAGAATTTTACCTTTATAATTTACCTTCATCATCATCATCATCAGTGAGAGCAGCTCCTTCTTTTGCACATACAAACTACAAAAAGTGTCAGGCCCTTCTCTTTTCCGTACACACCCATCACTCAGTTTTTCTTCCCTGTCTCTGTCTCTTTTAGGTGGTCAGGGCTCGGCTGGAGGAGCGAGGCGTGGTGGTGCGTGATGTCAAGCTGAACGGCTCGGCGGCCAGCCACGTGCTGCACCAGGACAACGGCCTTGGCTACAAAGACCTGGACCTGATCTTTGGCCTGAATCGAACTGATGACAAAACCTTCCGGCTGGTGAAAGATGTGGTGCTGGATTGCCTGGTGGATTTCTTGCCTGAGGGAGTGTGCAGGGAGAGGATCACAGCTCTCGCCCTGAAGGAGGCATACGTGCAAAAACTGGTGAAAGTTTGCAATGACACAGACCGCTGGAGCCTCATCTCGCTGTCCAACAACACCGGCAAGAACGTGGAGCTAAAGTTTGTGGACTCCCTAAGAAGGCAGTTTGAGTTCAGCGTCGACTCCTTCCAGATCACTCTGGACTCGTTGCTGCTGTTTGACCGCTGCTCGGAGACGGCCATGTCTGAGACCTTCCACCCTACAGTGCAGGGGGAGAGCATGTACGGAGACTTTGAGGAAGCTCTCGATCACCTCCGCACCAAGACTATCGCCACCCGCAGCCCAGAAGAGATCAGGGGTGGTGGGCTGCTCAAGTACTGCCACCTGCTGGTGCGCGGCTTCCGGCCGTCCTCGGAGGCTCAGATGAAACAGATGCAGCGCTACATGTGCTCACGCTTCTTCATCGACTTCCCCGACATAAGTGAGCAGCAGAGGAAACTGGAGGCGTATCTGCAGAACCACTTTGCGGGCATGGAGCACAAGCGCTACGAATACCTGGTGACGCTGAGGAGAGTGGTGGATGAGAGCACTGTGTGTCTGATGGGCCACGAGCGCAGACAGACGCTGGCACTTATTTCCGCCCTGGCGCTGCGCGTAATGGCTGAACAGAATGCCATTCCTGCTCTGGCCAACATCACCTGCTACTACCAGCCCGCCCCCTATGTCAGAGACGTCAACTTCAGCAATTACTACGTGGCACAGGTTCAGTCGCCCATGGCCACATGCAGTAACTCTTATCAGACGTGGCTGCCCTGCAGCTGAGCAATGTCTTAGGATGCGTGGAGAGCTTTCTGTTTTACCTTTACGTTGATGTAAGCTGAGCATTCGTTAGAGTGCTCAGGACCTCTGTAGCAATGTGGCTTTTTGTTTTAAGGCCCAATGTGGACAAAAAGGAATTAATGTATCTTTTTTTCTTCTTTTTTTTTTTTTTTTTTTGCCAAATCTTGTATCAAAACCGTTCCACTAAATTATATTGATTAATACTGCTGTAAAAAAAAAAAAAAAAAAATTCTCATTCGAGCCATTATAATTAAACTTTTTTTTAAATTCTGTTGTCATTTCATAACCAGTGTGGACATGCATGGACAAATATGAAGGGTTGATATATGACGGAGGAACTCTGTTACTTCTCTTTATTATCTGATGGAGGCTTGTCTTAAAGAAATGTAAATACTTGGTACGAAACAAAACAGAAAGCTGTCTTTTTGTTCTGTCTGTGGTTTCAGCTGACCTGACTGGGAGGGAAAAAAAGAGGACCAAAGAAATACTTTGTTGTGTAGCATGACAAAAACAAAGACTGTATGAGGTTCTAAGTGCCTAAAACTGACCAATGTCTTTATACAAGTTGCTATGTAAGAACTGTTTTTTGAAACTTTTTTCAGGTTACTGTACGTTTCTATATCAAGGGTCAGGGTATTTGTTTTTAAATCATTAAAACATGAGAAAAATGTGAAGATGTGGTACACTGGTCTTTCTTTACACTTTCCCTCAAGCTCATAGGAGTGAGATGAGGGCAATATTTTGACGTGCTCCAGTTCCACTCACATTATTCTGGGGATGTGCGTCATGAATGCCTACTCTATCTCCATTCCCTGTATCTCACTGTCTCAGTTTTCGTGTCTCTAAAGATCTTTTTCATTATCTATCTTTCACTATCTTTCTCAATCACACACAAGCTCCACAGTGTGTTGTCTGTGCTCTATCAGCCAGACACTGACTGACTGGAAACAAACACTTACTTGTTCAAGCTTGAGATTCCCTTGAGCCTGAGTGGCTGAGCCTATACATTAGCCATTTCCTTCCACTTGTGCATCCGACCAGGGGTTTCCTTGGCCTCGTTCGTGAAGGGGAGAATGCTGTTGCTTGTCTTGGATGAGCTGAGCTGTGAGGGGGCAGCTGAGGACCAGGTGGTGAAATGGGACTGCTGGCTTTTCAACAAATGTAATGATGCAATTCCAGCACCTCACTTCCTGAATGATCAAAACAGCTCAGTATTCCTCACTTAGACCAACATTCCTCCTGTGCTGACATTTTATCCTAATTACTTTTGCATGGGGGGATGATTCCTTGAGATTCAGTGGAGCATGAAATGGCATGTTGCTGGGGCACACCTGTTTACTGTTGCCTCTCTGATGGAGACAGAAAGCAGTTGGCCATAAAGCACTGGAGTGAAGCACTCACTGATTTTCTTTAAGAAAGTTAATTTGGAAGCTTAACGTCTGTCAGAGTGATTAAGGGGGCGAGATAAATGTGACAAGGGAAAATTTCCTCTCTGGGTTAGCTGTCAGACTTCTGTCTCCACACTGCTACAGAAACACTTAAGGAAACATGGGACACCCCAGGAGGGTTCCACTAGAATAAACACGTAGCGTCGCAACTGAGATGGAGCTTGTCTTATCTTTAACAAACCAGTGATTTCCACAACTGGGGGCCAGACCTCCAGAGTCAGCCAGAGAACTGTGAGGTGCATCTCTGTAAATGTATACTATTAATTACAACAGACAGGGTGTTCACATATTGAAAATTAATTAGCTCAACTTTGATCTTGATCTGAATGAAGTCTTCCTTTTTAGCTTCCCTGTGGCATGGCTGTCTGATATGTCGATCTATTTATTTTGCATCACATCTTTCATGTTTCCCTGATGGATTCACTGGGGATGCGGTGGAGAGATGTGCACTGAAGATGATAGAGGCCATTCTGAACAGCTCAGATCAAACATTTCTTGACACCTCTACCACTTGATGATTGAAACCTGTGAACAGGTATTCATGGTATCCAGATCATGAAGATAATGACTTTGGAGATTCTCTGATGTTTAACAATAACAGTACTGAAAAGACAGTATAAGCCCTGGTGTGATGAACATATTCATACTCACTGCCCATACCCATAAGGTTTCAATATTTCAAATACCAGTGACTAGCACTCCTAGGAAAAAACACATCACTTGAGATTAAACTACTTCCTTGATTGTGAACTTCCAAAGGATTGTTATTTTTAGTACATTTGGTGCAAAGACATCATTATTGTGACAATCATATGCTGCATTTTCCAAAGATAACTTGTAAACCCGTCACCTAGATCCAGTCTGTAAATCTGGGGATTTTTTTTTTATCCAAAGCCAAGTTGAATTTTAATGAATCTGGATTACCTTTTAATTTGGTACAGACCAGACCTTGACTTTATAGCATGATCATCAGATCAAAATATCAGTTTATCCAGCACTTTGGTTTGTGATCAAGTGGCTTAAAACTAGCATGATAATGTTAGAATACAGTTGTTTTGCTTCTATAGCCACAAAGAAGACACATGAATCTCGACAAATTCTGATGTCATGAGGGCTTATGTTTGTGGTACAATAAACACCTCAAACCCTGATGTATGCTTTAAGCCATCAAGATTACTTCTTGTTCTTCACTGACACTGTTTCTCCAGGAGTAGCTCAAGGATTTTCTAAGTCATGCACATTAGATTTAAGACAGAGGGAGATTTCTACCGGAGAAATACCACAGATTAATCTGGCTCTGTGGTTAGCACTGTGGGTCATAGTGTTCCACAGCACACACCAGCCCTCAACAGCTTGGCCATCTCAACCCCCCTCGTCCTCCCCAGTCTACATGGGTGGGCCCTTGTGGGTTTGACTCCCACCACAGACGCTGGTGCTCCAAAAGGTCCTGTTATCATTTTATCCCTCCTTCACTGTCAGTCTGCTGTGAAGAGTAATCTGTGTCTGATGTTTGGCGGCTTGCATGTTGTTCAGGGATGTGGTAGGTTTGCGTGTTGTCCTGATTAGATTATGGTGGATGTCATATTTAGTGGAGACAGGTCCCACCTGGGGGATGATGAAATGGGTCAATGTGAGTGCAGAGCCAAGAGTAGTCTCCAGTGTAACACATTGTTCCCCATTGTCAACTCTCAGCTCCCTAACTGGGTATATTGGCTTCCTGGGGATTTTGTAATGGAGAAACAAAATTGCTCTCAGATAAGGGTGGCTGAATATGCTCAAACAAAAACAAACTTCTAAGAGCTTTCCTGACAGAGGATGCTTAAGGAATATTAATCATGGATTTGGGGAAACTCAGATAAGTCAACAAATTAAAAACACATTTTAGACAGAAGAAAGTTACTATGCTTTCACAGTTTTGGTAGTTTTATTTTTCCAACATGTGTTCAAAAGTTAGGTTTCAAGTTAATAAAAATGAGTAGAAGGCCTTCATTACTTCGTTTTTGCAGTGGTTAGCACTTTTCACTTCTCAGCAAGAAGGCTCTGCGTTTGATTCCTGGGCCCTGTGTGGAGTTTGCATGTTATCCATGGTTTCTCTCCATGTTCTTCAGCTTCCTCCCACCATCCAAAGACATGCACGTAAGGTTGATTGTTGACTTTTGAATTGCCAGCGATGTGTGATCGTGTGTGCATGCGCATTGTTTGTTTGTAGCCCTGTGATAGACTGGTGACCTGTCCAGCGTGCACCCCACCCTCGCCCTGTGTCAGCTGGGATTGGCCCTAGCTCTACCACGACACTGCACGGGTAAGCGGTATATAGACAATGGATGGATGATTTACTCAGACTGATGCTAATTTCAGTCTTTTAGCTGAAGAATGAAGGAAGTGGTCCTGAAGTTTTTCCCATAAAGCTGTTTTACTGGACCGGGTGGTATAGCCCCATCCATCATCATGTCGTTAGCAGGCGAGTCCCAGTAACTTGCAGGATTTGTAATTGTAGGATCTGGGTATATTCAGACTGGTTTCGCCATGGTGATGTTTATTTGTTGTCCTGAAATGCAAAGGGGTTTTCTCTACCATACAGTGGACAATAAAAAAACTAGGCATACACCTTGGCTTTTGCTGCATTTTTCTGGGCCACAAATGAGTTAAAAACATGTTTATTGGGAAAATGTCTATCAAAAATAGTGGAAGTACATGACATTTATGTGAAAGTCTAAGAATCGAATGGCACCACAAATCTATTTAAATGTATTGGCTCCTGTTTTGCTCTCTTGGGCTGACATAGGCATGATCCATGAGGAGATTTTAGGTCATTTCAGTCTGAGGTTGATAGTTTATTCTTGACCTTGAAAAAAACAGCTGTTTGGATGATGATCTTGGTATGATAAATCATTATGACATTGCTTGATTGTTCATGCCGTAGACAATTTGTTCCAAAATTCCAAAAACTTCCACTGATGTCTGCACTGTTACCTGGCCTTCACCTGGATGTCCTAGGATTTTCCAGGGACACTGAAATAAAGTGGTACCATCATTACCTGAACTTTGCAGTTTTTGCAGGTATGCATTCTGCAGCTTTATAAATCTCTATAAGCCTTTTCCTCAGTTTTTTCACATTTGAGGTCAACTGGAGAAAAACAGTAACAGAAATAAAATGTCACCGAATTTGCAATGAGGAGCAGCTCCATGATGAATCAATCACCAACGCCAGGCGAGTCGAAAATTTCCCTAGAGCGACACATACTGTGTCATTCTTTCAGTCTCTGAATCTATTTTTTCCCAAAACAGGCAGAACAGAAGAGTTCTTAGATGCATCCAGAGCCCTCACCGCTTTATTTGAACAAATTAGTGACTAACCTGTAATTTACAGACAACATCAGAGGCAGTTAAAAGAAACCTAGGTCTGTGTTTTCACGACAAATAAGGGCTGGAGCACAGACGGTCTGAGCACTGAATTCTGTTGAGTCACTCCCAGACTGAAAATAATGAACTGTATTTTTAAGAGAGTGTCCCAGACCACTGAGGGTGTAGACTATAAACAAAAAGAGACACCGTGTGAGAGCACAACACAATTTTGGGGGAAGATTTGCGGAATGGAAATGTCACGTCTTGAAATGGCACAGGTTTTTTTGAATATGAAATGGGTCCACATAGCCACTGCAGCCGTTGTCAGAGCTTCATCTAAAACATACGTACACTATCGTACCAACATCTGCTCAGACCAAACACCAGCCTGCTTTCATTTGGTTTAGAGGAAGATGGGCGGGGGGCGGAGGGGTTCTCTCTTTCCCTTATCCGACTGGCTTCCTGACAGCCACAGTAAACACTGGCCCTCTGAAAGGTCATACTGTTTGTCACCCATGGGCCCCTGCAAGGAGCTCTCCTCTCATAAATATTAATGGCCACTGTACCGAATGGAGCCACTGACTGTTAACAAGGGGTGTGGAGGATGGGAAAGGGGGCTCGCTCCTTTTAACATTGCGAGAGGCTCCTCCACTGCGGGGGCCATGGGAAAACAGAGGCCAAACCTGGAAAAGTCTGGTCCCTGCCTCTGGCATATGGATCTTCTTAGCCCAAAGTGAATGGAGTACATCAGGATCCCTCACGCCTTTGGTTGGCTGGTGCTCACTTTGGATTCAGGGGTGAAATCAGCAGCAGCAGGCAGTTTCAATTCCAACCACATCAGCCATCCACTTGAATAATCAACAGTTGTAAACTCTGATGATTGATTACCCTCCAGGCACTCCAGATCTTCAATGCCTCCAGCTGGGCTACTACTGCATGGTTGACTCTTGTTTATCAGTTGGCCTCAGGCGGCTTATATAACAGTCTTACATAATGATATGAGCCACACACAGACTAGTTATACCATGCTTCCCCATGAGGTCCACTCCACAGTACTCACGAAGCCTCTCTGCCCGCACAAAAAAGCACATCTGGTTGTCTGCTGATCTCAACCAGAGCCAAATGATACGCAGACAGCAGTCATGTCCAAGACAACCATGAGTCTGCGAGCTGTGGATAAAAAATGCGAAAACTTTGTTTGCTTGATTTGGAATCATGTATTTTAAACAATTTCCCAGCCTTTTATCACTTTCCTAGAAATATTCTTTCTGTGAAATCATCCAGTTCAGTATGCAAGTGTAGCTTTTCACAGGCTCCTGATGGAAGTTGGTATAAAATGTGTTAGTTGACTCTCATAAAACTTGAGGTCTTAAAATTATTTTTTTAAGCACACTGCATACACCTCCTGCCTGTTAGCACTGGGGCTCATTTTCCTCTCAATTGGATTTCCCAGGGTTTGACACTGCACATCAAACCCTGCAAAGAGAGGCTGCATTTCACTGGCAGTGTTGATGTTTCCTTATGAAATACGGCTCAGCAGGCAATGGCATCAGGGCTCCGTGCTGAGAAGGAGGCAGGGAGAGGTTGATGGATGAGCCACAAGGCAGGGGCTTCAGCCTGACTCGTGGTAAGCAAAGGGGGAAATGACATCTGATCTGCCCAGGTGGGGAAGGACAGGCCTGCTTCTGTTTCCATCCAAACCTCTGTGGGTTCTCAGTCTGCCGTGGGTTAGAGAGGGGGAGGGTGTATCCCATGTTGACCCCTTCACTTCGCGTGTCAGATAATCCACTGATTCATCTGCAGCTGATTGTCACAACACGATCTGCAACATGAATGTCATGAACTGAGGGCTGATTAGTTACTCAATGACTTGCACTGAGTCACTAATGCACTCACAGTAGATTCATACAAAGTCATGACCACAAATAAAAAGTCAGGAACTATAAATATCAGTGTAGATGAGAAGCAGCACTAATTACTCAGAAACACATCGTTGTGCTGACTAACAAGATTTATTTCGTTAACTGATGATTTTGTGGTGGTGGGCATATTTTTAAAGGTCTGATTTGACACTTTTTGGATGTGTTTAATGTTTTGATAAGCCTCTCTTCTGATAGCTCTGACTATTTCCTGAATAATCTAGTGAAAATTTAGCACATTTCAAGTAAGCACTCAGAGAAATTAAATCCCATATGAGCCTGACATGGTGGATCCAGGTGTAGTGGCTGAGAGTGGTGACTCTTCAGTTGTGACATCACAAAGTTACAGCTTGTTTTACAGCTCAGTTTCTGAATACAGGCTGAGGACAGCTAACAATGTATTGCTATTGCTACATAGCTAACATTAGCATCAGCAGCTATTTACTTAGCAATCTAGAAGAAATGTTGAGAGATCAGCATCAAATTTCATCCACCGACAGCTGTTTCCAGAGGTGGAACACAACTTTCTATCTTGTCTTTTCTTCTACTGATGCTAGCATGCTAAAGCAAGCCCTAGCCTGTCTCATCTCTCTCTGATAGCCTCCAGTGTGCAAACACTGTAGCTGTTCAGAGAGTCACGTGTATCATATTCTGTTGCACTATAAAGACAGTAACGGTTGAAACTCTTCTCTTTTCAAGCTGCTCAAAATAAGAAAACCACATTTAGTGGCAAAGAAAATGTATATCAAGCAAGAAAAGCATTGATATCTCACTTTCAACTTGAGGCAGAGGTAGGCCATTTTCTCCAGCTCCCACCCAAAGGTGTGGATCTGGTTCCAATACTTACCCTACCACAGACATGAAAGCAAAGGGGATGCATTTTTGAAAATGTCAAATTATCCTCACAAAACAAACACAGATACAAACTGTGGACATGAGATTATGTGGAGATAATTCCAGCAGGCCAGATGTAACAGTGAATACCAACTGGCTAGCCCCAGTGGAACATCACAAGTTAAGTCACCATTCATTTGTTTGGCATGTGGAGGGATCAGTTCGGCAAACAAAAGAAACAGACTATAGGGAGGTGGGACAAAGTCCCTCTGGTGCACAATGACTCACTGACATGAGTTGAGTCATAATTGCTGTGATTATCTGTCACCTCTGTTCATGTTGTACCTGTTTCTGCTTATGACAAAGGATTTAAATGTAGCTCTGTCCTTGGGTAGTACATTGGCACAGATGAAATTGACTTCAGATTAACTTAACTTTTTCTGAAGCTCTCAAATCATCTTATGGTCTTTATCATCTGAGAGTAAATCTTGATCAATAACAGTTTTAACTAAAGCAAACAAACATAAAACATAGTCACAGCCATAACTCAAGGCCCATTAACTAGTCTTTCTGCAGCTTTTAACTAGAAATTGTGTCCTTCATCACTTGACTGTACACGTTAATTCTTGATCTTGAATGGTAACAAACAAAACAACAACACAAAAAAAAAAAAAAAAAAAAAAAAAAAAAAAATCATAACTCAAGGTCCACTTGCAAGCATCATAACACCTGAGCCTATGACATCAAGAAATAACATCTGCTGATTAAAACAGTAAAATGTAGTTGCAAGCTATGGAAAATAAAATTTAAAAAAAAGCTACTAAGTGGATCATGAGTGAAGATTTTTAGAAATATTTCCAAGACCAGGATGAATTTTTGTTGTATATTCATAGAAACTGGAGTTGGAGGTCAGTTTGGTATCTGTGTCAGCGTCTGTCATAAGCGTCACATAACTTATATTTTGTTTTGACTTTTTCTGCAGCTACTTTTCACAACTGTTTGCACTGATTCTTTTCCACACAGTCAAATACATCAGTCACCATATTGTCAGCTCTGCGCCGGCTTTATTTTCGGCTGCATAACAAAAACCGGTCATTAAATAGTATTTTGTCTCACAAAATGTGATTTATACAATGGCAGCTTCTTTCATCTCCAGCCACCCCTCCCTCCCTCCTCTCCTTTCCCCCCTCCCCTCTCCTCCACCTCTGCACATTCATCCTCTTTCTCAGATTGATCAAATATTTGCTCTTCTTGGGCCCTGGCCTGTTTATTTTCTGGAGTGTGTTTTGAGCAGTGGTCTGGCCTGTGCGGTGGCTCAACAGTGCCGTCTCAGACATCCCAGTGTTTGGCTTAACAGCTAGGGGACGGAGGCTGGGCCAGGTCCGGGGCTCTGAGTGCGCCGGCAACATTGGCTGCTCTCCCTTTGCTGGGCAAACTGGTCCTGTGAGTCTCACACACTGCAGCCATTCACACTCCAGGCACACACAGGATAGAGTATGGATTGTTTGGAGGCCAGTGGCAATGCCAGGAATGCTGAGCCCTAGTTCCTCTCTGGGAAAAAATGGTATTTGGTTCTCTCTCTCTCTCTCTCTCTCTCTCTCTCTCTCCCTGCCTTTGAAAGGTTGCAGCAGTCTGATGAGAGGGATCACTAGGTGCATTAGCCGACCTGTTTCCTCTTTCCTGCAGATTCCAGCCTGGCCAGTCAGAGAGGGCCTCCCAGCCAGAGGAATCCTAAAGAGACTCACTGCCGTCCACATCGGTATTTCCTGACCCAGTCCCACATCCCCAGTGGCTCATTCACAGTTATAGCCGAGAACAAAACAGAAAGCTATATGGGGATGCACACATAAAAGATCCATCTTTAACACAGTATTGGTAATAAACATCCATTTAGAGGTCCAAACCATAGCCTATAAAATAGTACCCATGTGCTGATGGAAGTTAATTTCTATTTTTGATAAAATTTTAAATCAATTTATTATTTTATCATTTTCTATTAATGAAATACATTTCCCCCACCAGCTGCTTATTGGCTGAGATTTTGCTCCTCAACAGGTCTGTGATGATCCCTCATAAGTGCATATTAGCACCTTCATTTGCCTTAGTGAACATAGAACAGGGACGATCTTTTACGGCTTAAACAGTTTTGCCATATGCGAAACCATGATCGCTGAGGCGTGCGGACCGCGCCATCCCTGCAGATCTAATTCATCCAATCTCAGCCAGGGCTGTGCGTGACTGTGTGTCCACTTAACAGCTCAAAGCTACTGTGCCCTGTGAATGTAATAAGAGCAGAGAGGTCAGAGAGGATATGAAACACACTCCAAAAGTCATCAGAAGGGGGACTGTAAATCTGGAGTTGTTGAAAAGCAGAAATAGATGAGTACAGTACTTATTTATTAAACACTGTGGAGGCACTTGTGGGGTAAAAGTGATATCAGGTGGAAAAAGGATTTTTGCCTCAGTGGAGAGATTTCCTTTTTTCAATGTCCCAGAAGATTTCATATTAATATCCCTTCCAGCTTTGTACACAACAAAACAGAGTCCAATTTCAGCAAGTTACAGAAGTGCAGGATTAACAGAATAGTTCCTCAAAGTTGAATAAATGCAGCCAGGCATCAAGGGGCCAAGTGGAGAAGTCAGTGAGAAAAAGCGCTGCAGTATATGAACCCCGGTGTGTCTATCAGATTCATTTTATGGCAAAAAGGCTTTAGAAAACACTTTCAAACACTCACCAATTCCTCCTGGGCTGTTGTCGGCCTTGTGTGAAATTCTGCTTTCTGTGTGTATATACATGCCAGAGGAGATCCCCAGGGTGAAATCCCATCCCTTCCTCCTCACCAAGATCCTGCACTGTCCTCTGAGAACATTCTCAGCAACACATAATGAGCAGATATCATGGTGTGGTGCAAGTATGCACTTTACAGAGCTTCTGCAAAGTTTACAGTCATTTTTCAGTGCTGCTCTGAGTGATTGTTTTTCCTCAATACTACTTCACCATTTGTCCATCTACTGTCTCCAAACACCACCACATTACTACATGTGACTGCTCAGTGGAATCAGACAGATGTGTTTTACTTACACAGCTGGATCCCCTGCTGTGCATCAGTTTAGGTTCCCATACGAATGGGACCTCATATGCACTGTAGCTGGCAGGTCATTACACCGCCAACAGTGCCCAGTCCTCTCTAGAACCTGCCTTCCATTTTATTGGCCTGACCAAGCCCCGGCCCGAGGGGAGGCTGATCCTGGCTGTACTTTTAATGTAAATTAGTTGGAAGCTGGAACCACACAATTCACCGCTCATCAAAAACTCAAGCGTGTTCCTTCTTGCGTGTGACTATTTGTATTCTCACTGCTCCAGATGTCTGATGCCTTATTCTGCTATTAATTCCATGGCTGCAACTATATTTGATTTATGGAACTTCATATTTGTGCATAAAGTCTATGGAAGCCGGCCATGGTGTCCTGCTGTTCCTTTTCCTGCTGTTATTTTGTCCCATTAATAGTAGTGATGGTAGGTTCAGTATCAGGAGCAGCCCTAAGTACAGTGCTGCAGGCAAGCTCAACACCATCACACACTATCCCCCAAAATGATCGTATAGTTAAATCAACACCTCTCTTCCACAATTATAATAAAACCTGCACACTGTGAGGGAAGGGCTCTGGCACAACTGTTGCATTAGACTGCATTACAGTAGGTTCTGTTAAATGTACCCAATAAAGGGCTAACTGGGTATATACTTGAAATTACTAGTTGTATGCATGGACTGCAAAGAGAGACCAGCTGAGACCACTTAAATATCAGTGCATTACTGGATGTCTAGTTCTTTAGTTTAACACTTTTATCATATCATCACTATCACCATAATGTAATGCCTTTCTTGAGCGACTTTGTACTTTTTCTTCAGCATTGTTCAACTAACCCACTCTTTCCATGCCTGTTTCTTACAAGATGTTTTAGCTCTTAAATTGTTATATATATATATATACTGGTCATAAGAGCTGGTCTAACCATGTACTGTCACTGGTTCTGTAACTACAGATTCAAAACAAATGGGTCATTTGGAATGGAGCAGAACCAGGAACATTCTCTCTTTTATTCCACACACTCTTCTTTCCAGAGTCGATATCATCATCCATGAAACAACTTGACCATCAACAGTGTGGTCTGAGATTTGTGTTGAGCTATTAGCAACTGATGTAGCCTGCTGTTTGATTTACACAGAGATGACAAGCAGGCTACAGGCGCCTGGTAAACTCACTTCTTTCTAACCACAGACAGAACTCAACCAGCACTGACTCAAGTTACATCACTTGAAGCAGTTTATCAACTTTGGTGTCAAAGCTCTGCTGCGACTCTTTTACTCCCTTGTGTTTCTGGGCTTTTTCCTGTTCTCCCCTGTGTCTCCTCTTACCCTGTGTGTATGTGTGTGTGTGTGTGTGTTGCAGACTTGGCTCCTCTCTCCTGGCTCTACTTCACACCTGCGGTTAATCATCTCATCACGCTTACAGTTCAAGAGCCCCAGCTTCCCCTCCACTTGTTGCCAGATGCTTCAGTCTCTGTTGTGGCAGCTTTGCTCTCTGCCACCTTTCCTGCTTGACTAAACTGTAGTGTAAGTTGTTGTTTTTCCTTGTGACGGTTTGCTAACAGTATCTTTCCTGTGCTGAGAATACCTCTGCCTTCAGCCAGCCATTGCCTGTCACACTGTTCCAGCTGCAGATCTCCCTGCAAACACTCAAGCTGCAGCCTCCAGCTGGAGTCCACCTGCCTTCACCTGCTGCCAGCTTTTCCACCCAACATATACTTTACATCAAACACCTTAAACCTTGTCACCTTGCCTGTGTGTGCTTTTTGATCACGTCTTGTGCAGTTCTCCCACAAAAGCCCTTATGCAACTTTTTTTATACAGCAGGGCCGAGGCCTATAATAAGACTTTGATGTGTAAAATCATTGGATGTTGCCTTATTTCTTAGTCTTTAACTGTCCCTGTGCTGGAGGTTTGTCTGTGTATCATGCTCACCTAAAAATAAAAAAAAAACTATTAGAGTATGACTCAGCCTGTAAAGGAATAAAACTGACTTTAGCTTTAAAACCTTTTAAAACACATCACATCACTGAAAGAAAATCTTTCTGACAGTTAATTGAAGTGTCTCGCACAAACCTCTCTATAAATGTTCCCCTGACTGAATAAACCTGTCCGCACAGTAACCAAGGAAGTAAGTAAATGCAGGTGGCGTGACCCTGTGTTGACTGTGTTTGGTCACAAGACGAGAAACTAGACCCTGTGTACGAGCTCTAAACACCGAATCTCACAGTATGGAGTCCCTCCACTCTGATATAAAATGCACAGTTTGCTCAGAAACGCTGTCATTACACTCAGAAGTGATACTTAAAGCAAAGTCGGATGAGATGTTCACATGCCAGCAGAGGGGAGGAGAGCACATTCCATGTGTTTGGCTTCCACAGAGAGTGGATCGCCTTTGTCAGCAGCAGCTAACTCTCTTTAGACATTTATATATTAATGATCCAGCAGTTTTTAATTAAGCTATACAGAAGGACTCCATTGTGTCATTCCAGGAAAAGCCTTTTCAGTTTTGCTTCTCACACGTAAGAAAATATTTTAGGATTAGTGTGATCATTGGCGGAGTGTATAATTCTGTGTGAAATACTGTATAACTTTGTTTTACTTACAACCAAGCAAACCCTAAATGAAAGGAAACAGAGGATAAACACTCGTCATTCAGGCCTTTGGTTCACCACTCCATTGCTAGACCTCCACCACCACTACATCCATCTTCCCTTCCGCGAGAGCTCAAAAGCTCGACCCTCTTGTACCACATCACAGCCAGAATCCTCATTTTCTCTCTTAGTTGCTTTTGACCTCAAGCGTGTCCAACCTAAGGGGGCAAGTGAGGCCGCTGCAGTGCTGAAAACATCCACAGGGTTTGTCTCTCTCTCTGGAGCTCGGGCCAATAATAACTGTCCTCCTGCAGGTACGAATTTCAAAGAAGGTGCCAAGTCTTACACTGTTTTATGTATCATCACTGAATTCCTGGAGTTGTTCTCTGATGATGTCTATTTTACCTCTCTGGTGTCCCAGAGTGACTCTGTCTCATCTGCTTCAGAGGAAGGTGAGAAAATTAGTAGAAGAAGAAGAAAATTAGAAAATCATCGCCCTCAGTTAAACTTAAGACAAAAGAAATAGTAAAAGCCTGTTCAGAGGTACTCGAGTGCATCCACCAAGTCATTTATTTAAAAATTGCTTCATGAGGTGAAGCTTGAAATGCTGCCAACTGGTCCAATACTTTGAGGAAGATGCTTTTACCAAGTCACCAAGAAACATAAGAAGATGTACGTTATCATGTCCCTACAGTGGAGCAGAGATTCCCATCCTCCAATGAAGCTCTGTCACTGACCACTGGCTTCTCAAGCTCCTCGATGACCAAAGCTCTTCTTGTCCAGTTATTCAGTTTAACCAGTGGCCAACTTCAGAAGAGTCCAAACTTCTTCCCTTTCACGGTCATTGAGCTCACTGTGCTCTTGGGAACACTCAAAGGTTTAGAAACGGTTTTAAACCTCTGCCCTGATCAGTGCCTCGCCACTAAATTTTTATTGTAGGTCTGCGAAAAGGTCCTTGGACTCCATGATTTGGTTTTTGTCCAGACTTGCAGTGTGAATTGTGGGACCTTGCATACACAGGTGTGTGCCTTTTATTAACTATGTCAAATTAACTATGGTTAATGGACTCCAATAAAGTTTGCAGTTCGGAGTTCCACAGCAAAGGATCTGGATATGTTTTTATGTGAGAATATCAGTGTTTAATACATTTAACAAAAATCTGTGTTACTGGACTGTAACAATACAAAGAAACAAAACAGGCTCCAGGTTATGTTGGCCAGCCCACACACACATATATACACTTGTTAGACATAACATTATGACCACCTGTCTAGTATTGTGTTGGTCTCTTTTGTGATGCTCTGTGTCTTCTGACAGCTTTCTATCAGAACCAGCATGAATTTCTTCAGCAGTTTGATCAACAGTAGCTGGTCTGTTGGATGGGACCACACGGGCCAGCCTTCTCTCCCCATGTGTATCAATGAGCCTGTGGCCGGTTCACCACTGTTCCTTCCTTGGACCACTTTTGATAGATCCTGACCACTGCAGACCAGGAACAGCCCACAAGAGCTGCAGCTTTTCAGATGCTCTGACCCAGTCGTCCTTGTCAAACTGGATCAAATCCTTACACTGCCCATTGTTCCTGCTTCTAACACATCAACTTTGTTTGTTCACTTGCTGCCTAATATATTGCAACCATTAACAGGTGCCATGATGAAGAGTTATTCATTGTTATTCACTTCACCTGTCAGAGGTCAGAGTGTTAGGCCTGATCGGTATGTAGTATTTTAAACTATCTCTCTGTGTTTCTCTTGTAAAGATACCCTGTGAAGTTTGCTTTTGCTTATAAAAGAGTCTCATATTAATGTAGGTGAATCTACATTACCCACACTTGTTTATGTGTCCATTTTCGATAAATATATCATTTTATCTTTGTAGTTATTTTGATATTATTATTTAGTGGTCGACTCACCCAGCATTTCCTCAGAAAGACAGAGCGCTTTACGGCAGCTGAAACCTGTGTAAAACCTGTGTGTGTAATGACCTCGTCGGTGGCCATCGTTCCGTCAAAGCTCTCTGGTTTGGTCTTCAAAGCTCCCACGGCTCGCTCTGGCTAGCTCACTCATTTGCGACCAGTTTGCGACCGTGCGCGCGGAAGCTCATGGGAAATGTACACTTCCACTTTCTGAAACTCCTCTCCACTTTAAAAAGCATTAGTGAGTGTAGACTGGGTAGTTCTATCCATTTGGAATGAAATCAACAACACAATAAGCACAATAAAATGTGCACACATTTCATGAAACAACTGTTTATCATAGAACTGTGGAGGGGGAAGGGAGTACTTTTACTTTTAAAACATTCTCTTTTTACAGTGCAATGTTTAAGAGAAATGGTTCTGTTCAACTTCCACTGCTCAGAAAATAAATGCCTTTGTCACCCCACTTGATGTCAACTCATCTAGATCTGACTCTATGAAATGTAGAAATGAAAAGTTTATGACTTGAAGCCTTCTCCAGAATAGTTTCCTTTAAACAACTAAAGATTACCATTGCTGCAGAAAGAAAGACTGCTGACTATTTACTTTGCAAGAAAAAAAAAGACTGCATAAACTGTTTGCGCAGCTATCTAGAGTACGGCCTTGACTAAAAACAACACTGCATAAAATCATAATAGATGCAAAGTTTCACAACACCCTGTACTCTGCAGAGCTCGCACAGTGGCACAAATGGCAGGTCCTTGGCAGGAAGTAGACTGGAGGGTTAAGTAAGGGTGGCGGCTGGCGCTGCTACTGATTTCCATGGGTTTGGATGAAAACTGACTGGCTTTTTATAGCACAGTGGCCGGGCGGGGTCACAGGGTATGTGTGGCTCAGAGCATTCACTGTGTGGGAGTGTGGCACTCGTTCAGATGGATCCGAAAAGAGACACAGTGAGAGAGAGAAAGAGACAGAGAGGTGGCGGCGGATGATGGGAGGGAAAGAAGGCCAAGACCAAGGCTGGGAATCAACAAAGAAGAGAAATGCTAATGCAGGGAGGTATTTCAGCTTCATTTCCCTGTGGAGCTCCTCTAGAGAAGAGACGCACTGATGGATGTTCAGCAAATACACTGACACAAATGGACTGAGAGCTGCCAGCCTGTGACAGGCCAGGGCCACTCCTCCATCACAGCCTCAGGAAATACCCTGGTCCTAGTCCCAGATCTTCAATCGCCCAGCTTGTGTCTGTGTTTTTCAAGTGTGCATGTGCGCATCTACACGTGCACATGTGCATGCTCAGTATCTTCAAATGAGTCAAACTGTTAGAGTGATTTACACCGGAGGAAAGTCTGGTTTGCAGAACTCTCACAGAGTTTTTTTTTTTTTTCTCCCCAAGCCAATTTCAGCAATATCACAGATGACAGTGAGCTCGGAGGGATAGAGAGCTCTACAGCCAAACACAAGTTAACACATGAGCCCTTCTGAGTCATACCAGGGATTCCTCTCTGCTCAGCAGCTGGATGCACAGGACCAGAGCACCAGGCAGCCCCTGTCATCCAGGGATATATAAAAATACAAAAAAAAACCTGGGGCCACATTTATTCAGCTTCATTGCTTGTTGGCAAAGCTGTGAGGGAGTAAATGAAGTCCTGAAGAGCAAAGGCTGAAAACGGATAATGGGATTTATATAAATATGAAAACATAAAAATGAAATTGCACAGAAAAGTTCACACAGCTTTGACAGCTGAGTCTGATGCCCTCTACCCCACACACACCAGTGCATGCAAACTCTGTAGAATAGCACACCCTTGCACAATGACTCATTCAGTCTGTTTGATGCATTGAGTGTGAGCTGCAGACACGCACTGAACGCATCAAGTCTAATGACTCCTACTGTCAGTGGAGTTTCACTGTTCGCCAAATCAGAGTCTAAAGCACACAGAAAGACAGGGAACTGTTTAGAGAATACACCACTGGCACTCCAGAGTTAACATTACCCACAGTGCAACTTATCAGTAACTTAACAGTTTGACTGCTGCGGGCATGTGTGTGTTGCAGATGGGGGGGTGGGGGTGGGTGGATGTTGTAAAGTAATGTAATGTCAAGCGAACCGGACCCAGACCAGCGTGTTTGGTCGAATCGTTGTTAAAAACAACACCATAAAAAGCTTGTCAGGGTGACACTGGCGCTGTTGCATCGCTCTTCAGTGAGTCAGTTATCGTTTAAATTGGTGAAGCTTTATGTTGCAAAACACCACTTACTCCTCATTACATGACGCGTTCAGGCGTCAGTTCAGCTGTGGACTATGACAATTTATTTTGACAATCACTTGTGTAAGGTTGATTCCCTTCAGTTGTTTTCGATGAAGTGAGACCTGTGTAAGTGAACACACATGGATACAGGCATGCTCGAGCTGGAGGGCCTTTGAACTGACAACTGACAAAATACTGTCTGTGAACTAAAATAAAACCATGTTTCATTCTCCTCTTTGGCGCAGGAATAAACATTTCTTTGATATCTGAACTCTGGCGAGCTCCCTCACCAAGCTGCACCCTGTCAGCCACTCAGTCAGTCATGTTCAGGCAAATCACGGAGAAGAGAGCTGCGTTCTGCTTACACTCCACAGGCACAGGCAGGATCATACAGCGCTCTCAAGGGGGATGGCCCATCTACATTTTAGGGCACTATAATGACAAAAACAAGGCAGTGACTTGGGAGCAGATCACAGCTATACAGGTTCCACTAGAGGTTGCCTACTGTGTTTCAGTTCCCAGGCTTCTCCTTTGTCCTTCTCAGTTGGGAAACACGCTCCTTTATGGCACTGTGGCTCACAGGACACCACAAAACACAATACCAGTCGCCAAGTAGATCCAGTTACCAAACAAGGTGTAAGCCCACCTGAGTCCAGAGAGCAGGGTAACAGTAAATCAGCACGCTGCTGCATTAGCTCCAGTGCCAGAGCTCACATCAGGCCAGGGCAGGCTGGATTTGTTTGTGAATGGGCCATTTAGCTGGATTTTTTTTTTTTTTGAGGAACTTCAGCATGTTGATACTGGCACATTCCTTGGAGCGCTGTCAAGTACAAGTTACAAATATAGACATCAGAATATGAGTTCAAGTGCCCATGTTCAGAGGGAGCCTTTTAATTTGGAGTAATAGACAATCACAATGAAGCCAGCGTCTCGGATACAAGCGGCCGAAAAGAGTTTCCTCCGCAGGATGACGGGGCGATCCCTTAGAGATAAAGTGAGGAGCTCTGTCACCCAGGAGAAGCTTGGAGTAGAGCTGCTGCTCCTCCACATCAAGAGGGAAGTCTGGGTGTCCCTGCTTAGACTGCTGCCCTGCGACCCAGCCCCAGATAAGTGGAAGAAAATGGATGGATGGATGGATTAATTTTCACTTATGTGAAGTCTTAAAAAAAAGGAGGCAGCTGCACCTCAGCCTCCAGCCTCAGAATTCATATCTTAGGATAATATGGCTATAAATGAAAAGATCAAAACCAGCAATCAGAGTCCACTGTTTCCACCCTGTCTGTGACACTCACTAACTCTGTTCATCCTCACTAATATAAAGCATGTCTTTAATGGAAGTTGTTGGAAGGCCTGCTCTATAAGACTCACACATTCAGTCACAGTACCACTGGCTCAGTTCCAGTACCAGCCTTCTGTTGCGTGTAATCACCCACTTTCCCCATGTTTCCTGTAAATACAAACTAACTACTCTCAATAAGTGCAGACATGCCAGAAAAATTGGTTGTGGACAAATGTCCTGTACAAACTCGCTCTCCATGTCGAAAGCCAACAAAGGAAACCGATGCAGCAGTGATTAACACATCTTCTCAACAATTGTTCTTGGTTTATTTTTCTAGCACTAAAGGCTGTTGGACTTGGCCGCTTTGGGAAAGAATAAACCAAACATTCAAAAAACATTACAAGTTCAGACTGGAGTCCAAGGTGAGGGAGCTACTATCACATAGATATCTGTGATTGAGGATATTAGTTTGGAAAGCGCTCTCTGGAACTGAAGGCTGAAGTCCCCATTTGTCTCACACACTTCCCAATCATTATCTCTCACCTATGACATGTTGTGTGGGAAAATCATGAAGTCATGTGTTTGATAAGAATTGATGTGCAGCCACGAGTACAAAATGAAAACCAGTTCAGTTTTGGCGTCATCTATTTCTTGTGCAACAAATAAGTAGTTGCTATGATTCTAGTAATACCTTATAAAATAGCATTTCAGTCAGACAAGTCACGATCCAAATGTTTATGGCTTCAGTATTCATTTAGAGTTTGGCGTCTAGGCTCTGAGCTCTTCACTTCCTGACTAGGATTACATCAAATATATGCGGGAGTGATGAGGACATATCTTAATCCCCTGGAGCCTGCAGGTGGATGCTGGGGTGTAGGTGGGGCTGAAATAATGCTGGGGTGGTAGCGTGCAGCAGTGTCAGTGACAGGCAGAGAGGAAGATGGGTCACTTTTGCAGTTTAAATGGTTCGCCAATTTAAGAGGGTGTCTGGGATTGAGAGAAACTTGTCACTTGAGTACAGCAATGCAGCTCGAGTTTTCTGCCTGAGGCAGCCTGCCAGCTTGGCTCCATTTAGAGCGTGTGTATTGACACTGTTTGTATCCTGTGAGACTAAGTTTTATTTGTAAAGTGATTTTCAGATCATATAATAAAGGCAACAGCCACTGAAAGCTAAATAACTGTCAACTCATCAAATAAATTCATTATCACACAAGAGCTACTTAAACAACTGAACATGCTTCTATATAAAGCAGAAGCAGAGATTCTGTGACTTCTAGTGTCAAATACAGGTCAAACTGCAAACTATGTTTCCCATAATGTAGCAGCAGTTTGCTAGATTTTCCTTTCATGTATAATTTTGAGCTCTATTCAACTTTCACTCATACACTTTGTATCTCAGATAAAAATCTGTCCTCTCCAAGCCTTTGATGACATAACCCCGATGATGTTGACAGGGGTTGCCTCAGGGTGTGTGATTGTCGACATGGGAAGTCTGTATGTGAACTATTACTGACTGAGAACAGATAACAAAACAGAACAAAAACCACACAAGTCGGTCTGCATTTTTAAAATATGTCACATTCATAAAGGGATCAACTGTGTGGAAACAACATAAAAATAGTAACTTGGAGGTTGTTGTGAAGTAACATGAAGGATGTGTGTGTAATCTTACTAAATCCCACTTAAAACAATGTCCACACACTGGTAAAACTAAAAATCCCTCTGAATTTACACACGCCCATTGATTTTTTCAATATGTTTTGCATACAGTATGTGAACTATTTAGTTTCTACTATTGTTGATGATGTCTTATTTATTGTATGTGAGGGTATGAGATGAAATTGATGAGATGATGACAGCAGGGCTTCTTATTGGTGTGTGTGTATGTAAGGTATGTTTTCTTTTTAGAGGTTACACAAGCATATTTTGTGCTTTTTTGTTCCTAAACTGCATAATGACAGTAAAGCGATTTGATTTGATTTGATTAAAAAAGCAAACCTGTTTTTGAAACAGTGATCCAGGAACAGTTGTGTTGAGGGTGGACAGTTCTGTGCAAATAATAATAATAATAGCAAAAAGCACTTTGAACAACAATCTAATACTTAACACAAGGCTGCTAACTCTCCAAGGCTGTATTTAGGCATAGCAGCACTTTGAACTAAGTTGCTCACAGTGATTACCCCAGAATGTTGATTTATATCAGGCAGAATGTACACAACCTTGGTTTAGCAGGTCAGCACGCGAGCATTTGCTAACAAGCATTAAAAACAAAGTAGGCCTACAGCTAGGCTGGTGTTCAGACCATTAGTCCTTATTTCAATATGGACCAGAGTGATTGACTGATGAACTGACAAATTGTTTGAGCCCTGCAGCTATCCTATAAGATTTTTTTTTTTTTAAACATATAAGAATTAAAGATGGTTGTTGTGAAGGTTAACAAGAGGAAGTATCAAGCTCAGTGAACTGATGCTGGTGACGTTAAGGCCTGGAAGCTTCGTGTTTCCTTGTTGTCTGTTCCATTCTGGTTTTTTCAGCTATGCCTTGAGGAAATGTCTTAGGGTTTGGCAGAAAGATTCAATGGGACTCAAGAATGAACTGAATAAATTTTGGTGGTGAAAGGTCGAAGGTCAAGGTAACCAAAGAAAAGACAGTTGTACGTTGTGAACAGAAAAGCAAAGCCTTAAGCAAGTTTCTTTAAGTGTTAACACAGATCAAAGGTCAACTTTTGTGACTTCTTAATGTTCAAATCTGTTTTCTTATTTTTTGAAAGGGAGATTGTGACTACACTATAAACCTTGAACGGGCAAACTTTTTGGCTCAGGGGCCACATTTTTTCTTTTGCCAGTGCATCTCAGTTTATGGTCTCTGCTATAATTTGGACATTTTTTTTTTTTTTACCATTATTTGCCGGGTCGGATTAAAAAGCCCAATATGGCTTGCAGGCTGTAGTTTGCCCATGGCTGCTATAGACTATGAACATCATCCTCCCTCGGCAGTGACAGTGGGTAGTTTGAATCACAACATTGATTTGAGTTTTGCACAGGACTCTGGGATTATCAGATTGTTCCTATGAAGAGTGGTTGGCTTCCTGTTGTCTGTGACTCTTCTGTCTGTGTCTCTTTACTTTGACCTTATTTATTCCAGTGTATTGACGCTTCTTAGTGGGAAGTTATTTTGAATCTTGTTCTCATACCTGTCAAGAGCACCCACATACACATCTAACTAATGGGTACTAACTTGGTCTATTTATACTGAAGACATGTGAAGGTTTGAAATAGAGCAGTGTGGAAGGTTTGTGAAAACTGAGTGACCCTCCTGCATTTACTGTTTCCATGTTCCCTCCTTTTGCTGAACAGAGCTGCTGTGGATGTGGTCAACCAGCCAGGATCCGAGAAGAGAGCACGAATGGAAAGAACAGGTGAGCCATCATCCGTCTCTGAGATTCACTGTGGCAATACTTGAAAAGACAATTAGACTGCTTAAACAATGAGGCCTTTGTAGCACTGGTTTGGTTTCTTCCTGGCTCTTCTTTTTTTCCAAACACATTTCGGGCCCCATGTGAAATAACAGTAGACGTCAGAGCGAAAGAGGTGTTTCCGTGTGGCATCACGGCCCAGTGGTCTTGGTGAAAAAGAAGGGCAGACAGGTGCTGACAGAAAGCTATGGATAACACATGTCTGAGAGCATTGAAAAAATCATCACATGCAGAGCACTCACCACTCTGTGCCCAGATGAAGTTCAAATCTTATACTTTTCTCTTCATGAGCGCATAGTTCCCACCCAGAGCCTCTTTAAAGCCTTTTACGCACACGTGAGAATATAGACAGATGTAAATGACTCAAAATATGGATCACTTGTAGGTTCAGTGAAATTACAGAGCAGAGAAGAAGCTGCTTTGGGCATTGGACATGTAGTGGGCAAACAGTTTCTGTGTACAGCAGATGGAATGCAGACGGGGGAGGATAGCCAGCTGACATTAGTATGTTTGGGAAAATGTTCGGTGCAATCAAGTGCAGACCTTTAGGCAGTAATGTGATTACATTACAGAGACTTAGGGGCTTTAATTGTGGAAAATGTCAATAGATCTTGCAGGAAAGTACCAGGCAGTCATTTAGCTGGATGGTTTGTTATTGAAGCTTTTGCATGGAGGAAGTTGCATGTGCTGGAGCTGCAAGGCAGTACAATGAAGTACAGTAGGCCCCTTTGTAAACCCCCACCCCCCACACAAGACGTTCATATAAGTCGTTCATAATATAGCTCCCAGTTTGAGTGCACATTGGAAACTATTGTGGGGACGAGGATTTTGTCAACAAGCACTTTTTTGAGGCACCCTGCCAGGCTGACAGCCCCCCTGAGTTCCCAGCACTCACCAGGGGGAGATGTTATAATGGCCATGTGGGATGGTTTTATATGAAACACCTCTCTGCCTTCCAGGTGCGTGGCAGTTAAATCCCCCCTTCATGCCCAATCCTACCAGCGGTGCTCTAAGCTCCCTACTGAGGTCAGGGACTGAGGGTTGGAAGGCTCTGGGGGAAACTGGAGGACTGACTCCCTGCTATAGAAAACAAATGGGGAGGGGTCATAGGCCCGTGCAACCAGCTGTACATCATCTTTTTTCTCTCTCTCTCCTTCTCTCTTTAAAGTGTTTGCAGAGTGTGGGGCCACAAGTGGGACAACTGAGGCTGCCTGAGGGGGGAGAGAAAATGGTAATTACCCAGTGCCTTTAGGTAATGGTGCTTAATAGTCCTGTTATCTGAAGTTTAATTTAAAAAAGTGTTGAGTGAGTGCGTTCTGCATGCTGTGACGTGCTTTTGAAGTGTACATTAGAAATGTAATTCCCCCCATTTGGTGCTTAAAAGCTGCAACTTGCTAAATATGAAACAAAACCCAGTTTGTTACAAGTTTCATTAAAGCCATCGGAGCCTTTGGTGATTTTTTTGTTGGAGTTGTAGAGTGATAATAGCTGACTTACACCCTAATCTATGTGTCATGGCTGAGTTTGCCAAAGGATTTACAACAGGCTTTTTTCTCATTAACAGTAAGCCTTCTGTAAATTCCATGCTGCGACCTGTGTGCTGGCATTCCCAGTAAGAGCAGAGAGTTTTTGGATATTTCATGATAACTGCTGCTTATCTTCTCGCCTCACCATCAGGGGTTTGGGAGGTTGTGTTTACACTGGGAAATAGTTTCTGCTTCAAGCACTTAACCTTACAGGAAGGTCTAAGCTCGCTGTCCTGGAGTCATACCGTGGTGAAATGATTTTTTTTTTTTTTGACAGGGTTGCTAATGAAAACTGCTACACAACAAGGTGTGTGCTTGTCATCTTTGTTGACACATATGCTTTGAAGCTCAAGGTGATCAAAGGTAAGTGAGGGAAGTGTTTGGTCCCTGTAGAAATGATGAGCCTGACTTTTAACACAGCAACAAGACAAATGTAAAAATAGACTTCTCTTTATTGGAAATCAGGATTTAAAAACTGATTTAACCCTTTGACCCCTGGAGTATGTGTGATACATACAGTTTTTGAGGCCTCTATATCATGAGTGTTGAACCTTTATCTTATGTATAAAACATACGATTGTGAGCAATACATTTTAAAAATGCTAGATATATCAAGTATGATACACATATTTGATCCTAGGAAGGCTACAGGTTCAAAGAATTAGAATTTTTGTCAATGATTTGATAATTCAGGCATCAAAGGGTTAAAGGACTGGTAAAACATCTGGGAAAATATTCTTAATCAGTTTCTTGGGAAGAGGTAGTTGAGAAGATTAAGGCATGCTGGTTGGTAACAGAGAAACAGATAGCTTGTGTCTGACTGAAAAAAACCTACCACTTCCCTTCAAACTATTAGCTACCACAGACTGTCAGTAAACATGGACGTAGCCTCCATGAGGTCACCCACAGGTTTCTGGAGAGTGGTTTTGAAGCTGACAGTGAGCTGCTCTGCCGTCACTTCTGTGGCAGTGACTGACTCTCCCAGGCTAATCCAAAACTAGCCAAAGAGGAGAGAGTCTGTGTGGAGCTGAGACTTGAGTTTGTGTCAGGCATTTGCCCATTGACCAGTCACTATAAGCAGCATACTTTAAACCTTGAACAATTTAAAAGAACAGGTGAGCCTCTAATGGTCAAGAGAGGAAGTGTGGATTTTGGCACTTCCATGTTGGCTTCATTTTTCATCCATGTTTGTCATTTCTATCATTTTAAAACAAGTTACAGATTCCCTCACACCTGCTTAATAAGTATACGTATGTTAACACATTCAAGTTGCCAAGATTCTATCTTGAGATGATGTTTGTGCTTGTTTGTGCGTTTCCTCTATAACTAGGCAAGGAAGTGGCTGAGGAAGAGTCATACAAAGCTGCTGTAGTGATTAGCCAGCTCCCTCTGTTGATCAAAACACATATTATATAAGACATCTCTGTGGCCCAATCTTTTTTCTTCTAATAATAATTAATCACCATTAAAAACAGGCACATTTCTGGGAACAGCTTTTGTAGAGGAAAGGCAGCAAATCCTATGATACAGTAACCAGGCTATTGTTTCCCACTGTACTAAGTGTTAAACTAACTGCTTTCACAGGGCTGTAAGTTTAGTATGCACATACAGGGTTAGTGGTAATCCTCTCATTTAACTCAGCAGCAGCTTAAAAATCAAAGTTTCCCCACCAAGCAAATTTATCCTCTAGCTTCATCAATAGTCTTGATGATTTAGAGTCTTTTACTGAAGTTCACTACAAAGTGAGCAAAGACTATTGACTAGAATCCTTTGTCAAACATGTGTCTTCTTTTCTTAATAAAGAATTTCAGATGTTGCATTTTAGATTGATTGCACTGTCGTAATCAGGCCAATAAGAAGATCCAAGTTTGCAGAATTTTCTAAACTTGTCAACCTTGGTCAAATATATCAACAATAGTCACAATGATGATTAAAAAATAATAAAACAAAGATGATCAACGCTTCCGTCAAGTGCCAGTCATCACCACCTGCTCCTGGCAAGAAACCACATTTAGAAGCAGAGAAAACTGGGAAGTAGCCAATTGAGGCAGCTAGCTGACACTAGCTGTCTTTCCGCAGTATGTTAATAGTAACAAAAGAAGAAAAGAAAAAGATGAGTTAAGTGATGTTTGAAGTTATCTCACTGTTGCCATTTTCATAGCATTGTGTCTGCATTAGTTGCCATGAAAAAGAGATTTTTCTTCCTGGCATTGTGTCTTCACTCTGGTTTTCAATCCAAAAGAAGTAATCTTGAAGAAAATTTCCTGGCTTTAGAAGAAAAAAGCCACAGTTCTCTTGCTTTCCAACTAACAGATGCCATGTTTTTTGTCATCAGTGCCTATTGATTCATCATTCACAACAATCGTTTCCTCATGCGGTGGAAAAGCAGCATTAAAATCTCATTGTTGGATGGTGACATAGCTTGACTTAAAAATCACTTTGTGCAGACTGAATCTGTGTTTTTAGAACAGTTGATATTCCTCTTATCCCCGTTTTCCACCTAATTAATATCCTCTAATAAAATAATGATGACCCTCTCATCCCAATAGCCATAAGGTTTCATCAGTGGATCATTTGCAAAACCTTCATATGCAGCATGAGGCTGCGTTAAGTGCTTGCTCCGGGCCATCAGTCAGGAAACATTCCTTTGGTGGGTGATTGGACTTTGCAGGATCTTCGGGGCCAAGGAATTGATCGTGCCCGCGGGGGAAATTTGACTTCCTCCTACAGGCTGTCATGGAGGATATCTGAGCGACGTGTGCGGCCTGCTATATGCTGTAGCTGGTCTAATGCTGTCGGTGGTGAGTGTTGGCTGCCTGTATCTCATCTCACCACAACCACTCCAGCAACACTTTTCCTGTCTAGAAAAGCAGAGTCTAATAGCTCACACATGTCAGTCATCACAGGAGAGAGTGATGAGACCATGATGAGCCTTTGTTTTTCCTACTCTATCTCTTTGTGTTTCTTTCTCTCTATTTTTATCCTGTCTTCCTTCTGCCTTCTTGCCGTCCTAAAAGCAAGACCATTGAAATTCTATATTCACAATCATAAATTCCAACCATAACAACAGCATTGACCAAAACTGTTTATATTGCACTGACACCACACTGCAGCCGTCTGTAAATCTAGCAGATGAAGGATGAGGTTAAATACACACACACACACACACACTCTTACCTAACTCTAACCCTATATTTTTGTATTCTGCGTTGCTTATTTGTGTATTTATGTTGTGAATCACATTGAGTTGTCTCTGACAGGAAATGTGCTATATAAATAAAGTGTCTTCTTCTTCTTCTTCTTCTTCTTCTTCTTCAGTATCTGGTTGTTGGTCTGATTCCCATGTTAACAGTGATCCTGCCAGACCAATTCATGAGTCAGGGTCTCCTCCGCTGTCTCTGCAGTTTATCAACTATTCCACTGATCCCTTTTCTCCCATAGGCTGCAAACACAAGCAGACACAGCTCCACACTGACAAGGAACATGTACCATGTTTGTGGTGTTTATCACTTTCTTTACTGTCAAAGTCCAACCACACACACACACACACACTCATATCCCCCTACTGCATTTATACACAGACAAAAAAAAATCTGTAGGCATATTATGGACAACTGTAAATGGATAACAGGTGAATAATCAGGCTCTAAGCAGCTTTCATGCTTTTAAATCTGAACTACTGTTGAATTCTTGCTAAAACAGGACTAAAACAATCTGAGAGTTCAACCCCATGACCTTGGCATCCACAAAGAAGCTGACTTATTGGTTGTGCCATTGGGAAACGTGGTTTATACACCTTCACACAGGTTTAGACAATGAAAGCACGTGTATATTTTTGCCTGTTTCACCTTAAAACAAGCACTCCACTGTTTTTTTTTTTTTTTTTTTTTTTGCTGGAATATCATCAAATATTTTGGTGACTTTGAGTCACTAAACACTGAACCAAACAGAAAATATGGTGGTTATGATATAAATTACAGCAACAGCTGGGATATAAACACCATTTTCAACATCTACAGAATGTATGTGTCCATTTTGTCCAGGCTTGAATGAAGAGAAGGTGATGGCCTGAAGAGCTGAAACATCTCACTGTTTATTTTATATGGAAATTCGATAACTTGATGTGCATGGACTAAGTGGAGGAGAACTAGAGTATGCACTGAAGTGATGGGAGAGTGACGTAAGTACTGAAATTACAAGGATTTTTAGCTAAGTCAGAACTTAACTTGACCCTCTAAACACAGGCATTAGTTGCCAATATAAGAAAACACATTGTTGAGTAAAGGATAGGAGCTGGTGTTAGCTGATGGATCATCTAGTTTCACCTATGAAGAAGCATCAGAGCCTTTACTTAAGTGGAAACACAAAAACCTGACCTCAAGTATATTTTAGTACATTTTGAAAGTTTGATGTGCAAACGATCTTAAAAATCTTCTGCCTCTGTTATCATTATACATTATATTATGGGATTTTTAATGATCATGTTGTTGAGGTGAAACCAATTATTATATTTTGTTGGACAGTTCAATCTTTGAAACAGCAACATATTTAAAAGCTGGTTATCTGATCAATAAGATAAATGAAGTATTTCTCTGCAAGTCAGTTGTAACTGAAGCTGGAGGTGGATGTAGTGAAGGAACAGAAACAGTATGTCCCTCTGAAATGTAGTGAAGGAGTCATGTGCAGGTCACTTGGTACTTTTACACCTTCATGTCTTTCCTTATATAATATAATATAATATAATATATATAAATGTCTGAAAAGCAGCTTCTTGATAAAGTTACAGGTTCATTATCAGAGAACCACAGTGACAACAGACGTCATGGATCTCAGTGCACAGTTTTGTTATGAATAAATTATAATTTGATGCTATATTTAAGCTATGATTTGACTCTATATGCACTATTTAGTAATGTTACGATTAACTGTGATTTGACATCATGTATGCACTGTTCTGTTACAAATAGATGATCTGACACTGTGTGCTCTGTCCTGTGCTTGAATGCACATAACCTGATGAGTGTCCCTGCGACACCAGATAGCGGTGACTCTCAAATGATAAGCAAGTGCAGGATGTAACTTCAGTGTCTTCTCTCTCTGTCAGCTAGGTCTGTTGCAATAGATACACACCTGACTCACAGCAGATTCACACACATACTTAACACATATTCTGCACACACATCATAAACCAGGAGTGGACAGCATCATCTGACTCATCACACTCTATCATAAAGTCCAACCTCTGCATTGGGCAGGACCAGCCCAAGAAGATACTGTGAATTATAAATGTGAACTGTTTTCTCAAAGCTTTGTTCGTTTTGGCTGAGATCCTGACTGAGCTCTGTCACTACGCACCCAGCGCTGCTGTACTTTACCTGTGACCTGAATAAATTCTTTGTCTGTGAACTGAAGATTTCTCCGGTTTGTTCTTGGGCTTCCAATAAAAGAACCGAAATCATCAAGGAGATGGAGTGGGACGAGGTAATTGATACTGTGAAGGCCATGGGGGATGACATTGTGGGAGAAATGGTCAATCCTACCCCCTTGACTCCATCATCACCTCCTCCCACTCCTGCTCTCCCTACTGAGATGTGGTTCTTCACCCAACCTCTGTCAGTAGATGGAGAAAATGTTGGATTCTTCTCTGATGGAGCAGCTTCACACAGCTCTGGACTCAATGTTCAGGCTGGTCCCTTCACCCCCTGGAAAACACAGAGTCAGCCAGCTGTGATAGAGCCAGCTCAAGTGTACAGCCAGAGACAGGTAAGACAAGTGAAGGGTAGAGACAGTAGATTCATAAGAACTGTATCACTCCCTGTATCAGAGAGACCAGTTAGTTATTAATGGAAGAAGCTTCAGGAAACAGAAGGAGAGCAGAAGTTTGACTTTAATCTCAGCTCAACAGAAGTGTGAGGCTGCATATCAATTTCCTTATTGACTGCCAGTTAATCATAATGATAACCCCCCCACTCACCTTACAGTTCCTACCATACCAGCTGCCTCAGCCCATCGTCCCAGGAGGTGCAGCTTCAACCAGTGCTCCTACAGCCCAGGTAAGACCCTGGTTACCCACAAAGACACTGTGAAGCATCTTCACTGTTGGAGCAGACAGATCACTGTGACACCAATGAAGGACCAGTCACTATCAAACCTGACTTTACACTCTTTCACTTCAAAACCCCAATGAGAAAATGACACATTTTGGTTTGAAATAAAAGCCTCTGGAATTATTGTGATGTTTGTACAGAGGCTTTGAGTCCACAAAACAACTTGAATGAGACAATGAGTTAAAAAGCTCCAGTTTGCAGGTGGATGTAGCTTAGAAATAAATCTTGTACTTATAGTACAATGGGATAGGAATGGAGTGAGGGTGTACGGACTTCCCAGAGTCCCACTTGTTCCCCCTGCTGCTCCTCCAGTGACCACCTCCAAGTCCCAGTACGTCACACTGACTGGCTCCAGATCTGTGACAGAGCTCATCAACACTCTGCTGTCTCTAACTTGTCGACCCAGATCCTCATCCACTTCTGCTGCTTGTTTTCCTCACAGTTTTCCTCAGTGGTGCTTCATGCTCTTCTTCTGTTTTCACTGTTTCTCAGGCCAGAGGATGACGTCCGACCACATGTCAAGAAGCCGCTCAATGCCTTCATGATTTTCAGGAGGAAGCACAGTTCAAATGTTGCTGCAGAACTGAGCATCAGGAACAGTGCATCGGTGAACACCGTCCTGGGACAGATGGTGAGTGTGTTGGGTCTGAGTGTTTGAGATGCTCAGTGTCACACACACTTCATCACAGGGTGGTCAAAGATTTCCTGCATTGATCAGTGCTGAAGACAAAACTTAAAAAATCTTCACACTCATTTTACAGAAACAAGATGAACTTGTTGTCATGTGAGCAGAGAAGCAGCTTGTGTTTGTGCACCAGTCCGCCTGTTGCTGCATGTAGTAGTGTATTACTATGTCCTGACAGTTTGTTGTTGTGTGTCCACAGTGGCAGTCTATGTCAGCCAAGGAGAAGAGTAAATACTATGAGGAAGCAGAGATGGAGAAGATGAACCACATCCTTGAGTACCCACACTGGTCCTACTGTGAAAACTATGTTTGTGCTCTGTGCTCACATGTGACTTCTCCATGTTTACATCACAGCCGCTGAGTTTGTTGTGTGTCGATGATGTTGGATGAAACTCTCATGTGTTTGTTTCTGTGTAGGGCAAAAAGAGGAAAAGGGTGAGAAGAAAGGCTCCTGCTACAGCTGAGGGTGAGACAATATTTCTGTGGATCTCAGGTTCAAAACCTCCTTTTCTCTGCAGCTCAAACTCAACTGTGTCTTTTTTCATGTCAGGATCAAAATGTTGCAGGTTGAAGAGGCAGCATCTGGTTTGAAGAGTTTGTTCTAAATCTCCATTTGTTGTTGCAGCTTCTGTACCAGAGGTCACACTGCAAGACAAGAAGACATGTAGGACACCAGTGGAGACAGCCCCGATGGAAGCGCCCCCTCACAAGTCCTCCTCTCTTCTCCCCCTAGGATGTTTGTATCTAGGATGTTTGTCCTATATCAATATACAAATACACACACTACTCTCATACACACACACACACACACACACACACATCACATGCTCAGTTTAAGACATTCAGGCATGTGCTACAGCCTTACATGGTCTGCTAGTTAAGGCCCACTGATATTAGCTAATGTCGTTATAAATCATTAATGAAGGACACAAAAATGCTTCATATCTGTTTGGTTGGATTATTTCACAGAATATAGAGCTAAACACACTGGGCTTTGTGCTTCATGAGCATGAACATAAACAAATTGTAGCACTCACCACCACTTACAACACCAAAAACCCGTCAGTGATAAAGTTTGGTCACGGTTATAAACACGGCAACATTATAAAATGAAAGAATGAAGAAGAATGAAAGAATCTGTCTTCATTTCTAAAATTCTAGACATGGATCACACCCTGGTCTCTGATGAAGTCTCTTCTGCCTCAACGCTGACAGGTTCAAACTGAGCATCAGCAGCACAACATGACTGACAGTAAAGGAGTTGGCTGATATGGAGTTGGCCGTATTGCCACATTTTTCAAAATAAAAGAATATTTTGCTGATAAAGGTTCTGCTCAAAGTCAAAACAAGCACAAGTGGAGTTAAAAGTAATAAGTAAAAACTTTAACAAAGTATACAGGACTGAATTACAGTAAGTATTTCTGTTTGTGTCCACCCTTTGTCAGGACATCAGTCTGCTGCTGGGTCATAAAAGCAGGGACACACGGATAAGGAAATGAGAACTGAAATGAGAACTGTGTGTCAGATTGGACATTAAAGTCAGTGCAATCACATGTATCAAATTATAAAAGTACTCTCACTGCTGTAGCGCGTGACTTTCTAAAGGGTGGTGTCGTCCCAAATCAAACACTGCAGTGGTGCACCCACCCGAAATGTCAGTCACAACCGTGTGACCACAGCTGTGGCCTGGCTGCCAGCTGCTTTGAACATTTGACATTTTTCCTTGAAAATGAACATTTTACTTGCCTGTGTGACCCGAGTGTCATGCAACACAGACATTAGGCTGCAATCGTCGACGTGTCCTCCTTCACAAGTTTAGAAATATGCTAGTGTTCCTGTTGTAACTATATTAAGAGTCCAGAGGCCTTTGTTACTTGGATGCAAATATATGACACTGTAGGGCTTGCTGCTATCCTCCTGGAAAACAGTCTCTGTTTTGTGCATGCTTGTTGGATTATGACCAACACTGTGTCAGCTCACTTTCAATTTCATCTCTAGATCTGTTCACAGCCTCCCTGATCCTCTGTCTACTCGGGTGTCTCAGCTTACCTGGCTTTATAGTAGCAATGTCACAATGTTCCCACATCTTAGCAATCACTGTGGTGAGAGCGATGTTATCACAAATGATAGAAATGGTGGTCAAAACTACAGCAATAAGACCCCAGTTATAACAAACCAATACACCCTTTTAACGGGAAATCATGCTGATAGGAGACTAATTGGCGCTGTCACACAGTTTTATTGCTGCACTGTAGATTAGAGCAAAACAGGAACCACTGACTGACAGAATGTGCAAAGTGATTCTCTGTTTTCAATTTTCTTGTCACTCGACGTCACTGAACTGGCGGGGTACACTGCAGTGACATTATACATCACAATCTGCTGCCTCATTCATGTTAGATTCAGTTGGATAGCTGCAGTGACCATCTGGAGTGAAAAGCTAAGGGCATTTTCTCATAGTTCTCTGGTGAAAACAACCCCACTGTGGCTGCAGGATATCATGCCAAGGTGTTTCAGTAGGAGTAGTTATGACTGCAGGAGTTTTTCACTCTTTGTAGACTGATTGATGCTTTGCCCTCTGACAGGAGGGTGCGCATCAGCGCCTTTTGCCAAGTCGAGCCCTGCCCATTTCCCACACACCTCAGTTTTGACCCCTGCAGCTTGCCTCGCAGAGCAGGAAAAAAAAACCATCACAGTGCTGCAAAGTAACGCAATTTGATCTAAGTCAAAGACACCGCAGCTGTAAAATAGGCTTGACAGCTCTTAAAAGAGAAGACTAATTATGTTTCTTTTCCAATAAGAGGGAACATCACCACACTGCTAAATTCCTCCAGCGTCAGCAATCATCCACATCTCCACAATCTGTCACAGTTTACCTCTCCGATCCATTAATCATACTGCGGCTGCAGCATCACACATGACACGGCGCTCACCTCGGCACACACACATGTGGACACATGTGGATATGTTGTTACTGGATTAGTCATCTTTGCTGTCGTGCCTACATTAGCACATTTACAGCAGTGACTTGATATGGGGATTTTCCTACACTTAACACTTTGTATTAACGACAAATTCAATTTATAAGACTGAAAGTGAACTAAGAAAAGTTAGTTTAGTTAACAGGCTGGAAACAAGGGCAGAGACTTTCTGCTGAGAAGACCAAAGTAAATTCAACAAAAGCTAACAGAATGACAAAAAAATAGGGATAAAATAGAAGATATATTTGTTACTTAGCTGATAAAAGATGCTGAAGGTGGTACATCATGTTTTGATGAATATTAAGTGTGTTTTTGTGATCATCTCATCAGTAGGATTGAAGAAGTGACTCATCACGTGGAAAGAAAGAAAGGAACAGTCAGGACACTGGCTCATGCTCCATGGCCTGTGTGAATCTGTGGACACTTCATTGCCTCCACAGAGCTGTTTGTTTTTCTGCTCTCTGCTGATTCCTAATTCGTACTGTAGGTCTTTTAACAGGATCGTTGTTTCCCAGCAACAGCTTGTTCTGCATCCCAAGTCGAGCCTGTAAGCCGGCAGTGGGTCTGACAGGAAGACGGTGCCAGCTAATGAGACTGGATGCATGGGTGAGCATCACCTGGGGCCAGCCAAGTTAATCATTTCCATTCAGGGCAGACAGGCCTTTATTCACAGGTGATGGCTAATAACAGCCTCAGCTGGAGGCATTTTCTCTTTATCAATGACTTGAGCCTGTCTCAACTGAGTGGGAGCGTTTGTTGGTCCAACACACATGTTATTAAACTCCTATATACTTTCGGAGGAGACAAACAGATCCACACTGGTTGGCACTCTCCCATCTGAGGTCATCTTCTGAGAAGCTCTCATATTGAACTGGCACACACTGCAGGCCCCCTGAGAAAACAAGAGAGAGCCATCCACCAGTGACTCAGTCAGGTTAATACACCCATGATACGGATCAACAACTCGCAAGAAATGTCCTGTTTTTTTTTTCCCTCTCCTCCTGCGGTGCACCGTCCGCTCTCGAGATGTGGACAGGCCTGCACTTTCCCAAAGACTTTTCCCCATCGCACCCCTAATTAGGTAGGAACTTTCCGTGCTCATAAACGCCAATGCGACCATCAAAAGGAGGAATGCTCGGAAACAGAGAAGAAAGCTCCAGGAATCACAATCTTCAGGCTGACGGAAGCCTCACGGATTACTATTTACAGTGTCACAGGCCTGGGAAGCCAGGGAGGAGTGGAAAAATGAAATGAGTTTGGAGTGATGGAATATTTCATAGACTGTCTGGCCAGACCGCTTGTGGGTGGTGACATATAGCAGCTGCACTTAAACATTGCATATTATATGTTACAGCAACCACCAAACAGCTATACACTTTCACAAAGCGGCTCTCTCCCTCTGACTTCTGAACAAAGCAGTCGGACACACACTGATGTGTGCAGTGTGGGAGAAGTACAGAGGTTTTGTCTGGAGGCATCACACAACATAAAGGAGGTCAGAAGGTCTCAGCCTGGTACTGCCAAGTTTCATATGTACTGAAATATGATCATAATATGACAGTGTCCATCACTGAATTTTTCTTCAAACAAGACAAAAACACTTTTGAGCAGGATAACATGTTCATGAAAAAGAACAATGTTTCAACAATGTGCACCCATGTAATAAAAAAAGACACTAACAAGCTGTCATTCTTGTTATTGACCCTTCTCTCTCCTTTATATCCTGATTGGTGGAGCCTTGAGCACTTTCAGCACTTTTATTATCATGTTTATAGTCAGCTCGTACTGCATGTGTTGGTTTTGTGTTACATTTTGTTTTGTGTTTTGTGTATATATTCCATTGTCATGTCCTCCGTGTGTTCCTCTGTTTAGTTAAGTTGTTTCCTGTTTTATTTTGAAGTCTGTCTCCTACCCCTGTCTTCCAGTCAAGTTTCCTGCCTGTTGGATTACCTAATGTGTCTCACCTGTGTTGACTGTACCACCTGTGTCCTCCCTTGTGTATTTAACCTCTCTGTTTCCCATTGTCTTCTGTCGGTTCATTTGTTGTTATCCATGTGGTTAATCCTGAGTCTTTGCCTGATCCCCGTACCTGGTGTTCCAGAGTTCCTCCTGTCGTCCCTGAGTCTGTTGCAAGGTAAAATAAACACCTTTTGCTCACTTAACAGCTCCTTTGAAGTCTGCGTCTTGGGTCCAGTCCTGCATGACCTGACATCCAAAAAGGATGACATCATCTGACTGCAAAACAAATCTACCTACAGGTACAATAAAGTAACCTGAACCTGATATTAAAATATTAAAAAGAGCTATTTGTAAGTTTAACTATTGCTTCAGAGCCAGCATTAGCATTAATAACAGCTTACTTATCTCCACTTACTAGATAAATCTTTGCATGGTCAGTCTTCATGGAACAACCCTCTTGTTTTGATTCAAAGTTATTCATCCTGGGCCACAAATGGATATGTGCATCACAGTTCATACAGCCTCTGTTTAGATGGTTGACAATTGTAAATCTCACAGTTTTGTTTTTGCTGGTGCTGGATAACAAGTCAGAGAACCACTGTTAAAAAATAAATAAAATGAAAATAATAGTGATGTGAAGTGCTTTTTTCCTGTGCAAACTTGTGTGCCAGTCCAGGCTGGCTGGACATGATGAATGTCTAATCAAGACTGGATCAGTGGTCAACCAAAAATTCACCCAAAGCACCACCATTCCTCCAACAACACATGAGTATGTGTGGTTGAAAAGCTGATTAAACATAACAAATAAAAAAAAAAAAAAAGAAAAAAGAAACTTGAAAATGTTCTCATATGTCAACTCAGAATCCCAGGTTAGCAAAACTTTTTCACTTAATGTCACAGATAAGATGTGTTTTGTCAGCACATATTATTCAGCACAAACAATGTTTTCTTACTTATAGTAACAATATACAGTAAAATACACAAGGTATCACAGAGGAAAATGACTGCGTATTGACTAACCTTTTTCATCACTGTTCCTTCTGCCTTGAATAGCTTGACTAAAGTGTTACCACTTTCTCAAGGGAATCTCAACAATTTTCAGGGAAGGGTGACTCTTATTCATTCCTTTTTACCGTCTACATTTTCAAAGCTGGACCACGAATTCAACCCAGACCTTCTTCAAATATTGATTCCTGTTATTTATAATGGTGCAGTAGAGCTTATTCGAGAAAATAACCGCTCTGGTCTTGAACACACTCTAATGGAGCAATTGCTGTGGCCTTCAAAAACTATGTTAAATATCCTAGTTGGAAAATGAGAAACACAGAGTCCATTGTTGAGTAGAAGAAGAAGTGATTCTTGCAGCCAGGCAAGGAAGGAACACATGTGATGCTGGAGTGAAATTGAATAGATATCTTCCAAAGAAAACCTGAAGAAGCACAACTGCTTCCTTCCATCTCGAATGTCACCCAGAGCACGGATTAGCTGAACTCCAAAATATTGTTGAATAATGTGTTAGAAAACTCTGTGCCTCTTTGTTACTATATGTCTCTGGCTTTACTCAGAGTTACCCATTTTCTTGACATGGGTTTTTTTGAAGGTCAAACAACCACTTGTGTGACAAAACTATACTGGAGCAGAATAATGGGTATGGCTAACATGGCAAAGTTTGAATAAACATATTCACATATTTTGAATGAAAATGCTAACTGGCATTCAGGAAAGTCCATTACAGGGCTGTCTTACAGAGACAAAAAAACATCACACATGGACGATTGAGAGTTGCCAGCCCACCACTGTATGCTTTGGACTGTGGGAGGAAGCTTGAAAACCCAGAGAGAGCCCATGTAGGCAAAGGGAGAACATGAAAGCTCAACCTGCAAAGGCCCCAGGCCAGGGAATCAACCCCAGAACCTTCTGGCTGAGCGGCAACAGTGTTAACCACCATCCCACCGTGCCAGCCCTTATGTCAAACAGCTAGCAGCAATTTACAGCTCCTAAATTAACAAGTTGTATGCTGTGTAACCTGTCCACCAGCTGTAATGTGTATTCACTGCTCGAACTAATTGAAAAGAGGCAAATTGTTTGTCCCTGCTCTCAATGCACATACGATCTGTGTTAAAAACAGAAAAGGTGTCTTTGAACCCTGAGTGTTCTGTCCACAGTCTTACTGTGTCTATCTATCCATATTGGTCCCTGGTGATTAAACATGTCCATTATATAGTCAGTGAATGAATAAGGGAAGGACTATGCACAGCTATAAGTGGTGTTGCTGGTTACTACAGTTCTGCAGTGTTGTACAGTTCTTAAATGCTCTTATGTGTATAAGTAGTGCAATAGTAGCAGGACATGGTAAAGAACAGATTAGCCCTGTAGTGCTCATAGCTCCTGCATGTAGGTACAGCTCTCCAGTATAAGTATGTATAGGCTATACAGTATAATCCCAGTTAACATCATTACCCTACTGGGTCATAGAGTGAGTGGGGGTGGAGGTGTCTGAGAAAAGGTGATTTGTACGAGGTTACTGCCAGCTTTGCGTGCATATGTAATTGTAAATTTCAGTTCTAATAGATGTGACATGTTTGGTCTCATGGAAGCTGTCCATGCTGGATATTCTCTGTATTGTTTGGCTTTTTCACAATATCATCTGGATATCATATGTCTTCTGACATGATTCATCTATGGATACACTCTGATCCCTCCGTTGCACTCACACACTCCAGCCTGTTACCAATGACATCTAAGCAGGTCTCTGCAGTGCAGTATAGCTGGTTGTAGCTCACGTTATCAGGCATTCACAGTTTGCCTGAGGGCATTTTACTTTGACAGTCAGGTTTTTCTGCTATGTCTTTGCACAAATATAGTAAATAATAACTGCAAAGATTATATTTAAACTACAAGTAAGAGCTAACACACCTCTATTAAGTTTGCTATTATTATACGTATTATTCTATATTGCAGGTGTTGTGGATCTCAGTCTGTGTTGTGTTGTGTGTGTGTTGTGTGTGTTGTGTGCAGAACAGAGCAGCACTCCATGTCATGGCCTTGAGCCTTTTATTGTCCTAAGTGGTCAGCAGCAGCCATAATTCTGCAACTGCAATTATGAACAGAAAAAAAACATACAGAGTTACTTGTTTGTGTCATGTTGCATGCACCTGTTCAACATCACGTACAAGGTCAAACTTGCTCTGTGATCATTAACAACATGGATGCTTCCTCGTAGCTACAGAATGACCCTCTTCCTTAAAACAACAGCAATTTATGCATTAACACTTACTGAATAATCACAGTAATGTCAAATTGCTCTCATATTCAACAACTTCACATCAAATAGTGCAAAAAATGAACATAAGAACAAAGTGAGAAATGCATGCCCTCCCAGGAAGAAGTCCAGTGACAGATGAAGTGCCTGAGTGCAGCAAATATAACTCTTTCAAAATTAAACCATGACAACACTTCCTGTTCACCAAAAAAACATATCTCCCATCTATCAAATTTACATAGAAACACCACTGACTTTCATACTAAATATTTTATGAACAGAGAAATCATTTTATATGATAACTTATACATAACACAAACTTAGATGAAAATATATACTGGGAAAGTCAAAATAAAAGTACGAGTGTCATTTTACAGGAAAATATAAGGTCCTGTGTAACATATCACGCAGCCACCAAGCCGTGGACTTTTACTGTACAGACGCATGCTGAACTGGCAGAGTGCTAAGGTGACAAAATGATTATGGCAGAGATTTTTTGTGTGACTTCTCAAAAATGCACTTGACCTGACTTCTAACTTCTCTCTGTTTCCGTCATTTTACTCTTTTTTTTCTCGCATTTCCCTAGTCGCCATCATTCAGCAGCCCTTTCATTAACATTCCTTGGATTTTTTGACGTGAGCCAAAGTTGGAAGTGTTTAGCTGAGGCAAACGGGGACACACTCATATGGCTGACATAAGACGAGCTTGGAGCAGACGTTATTTCCTGAGGTGAATATGGGCCTCCACTCCTCGCCACTCAGTACTATGTTATTACCATTTGTGTGTTCTCTCTGCTGTATATCACATACATCTGTGGCCCCCTCTTCTCTTATCCAATTACAGAAAATCCACTTTGAGCTCCTGCAGGAGATGCAAGTACTGCCAGACACATGTGATCTCATCTGAAAAGGACATTGTGTCATGGTATTGGAAACAGTGGCAACAGTGCCACTGTCACAGTCTGTGTCCGTGAAGAGGAAAATCACTAACAGAGAGCCACAGAGCTGCAGAGACTCTTAAATCTGTCTTATTTTCTCGCCGCTTGAGCTGATTTGATGATATGATTTATAACCGTCTGGCAGATCACTGTGCTGGTCACGTTGCAGAAATATGCACCGTGTGTTATCATTTATTGCTCCTCCTCTGCCAGTCTGCTAATGATTGCAGGGTGAGATGACTGACAGACGTTAAAGGATCAGTCCGCCTTAAATCACTATAACACATATTTTTCCTTCTGGTATGTACTATAGATTGTTTTGCCAGGTTTCATTGTATCGACCGCATTTTTATGGCACCAGCCCAATAATGGAGGTGAATGGAATTTCATTTGAGGTGCTCAAAGCTTTGGAAACATTGGAAAAAGATTTCCAGAGAAGATGTTGTGGTTACTTAAGACAATCCACAGAGCTCACTCTGAACACATGTCACCATATTTTACCATCTAAAGAAAACAGTCAGTTAAATGTTGTTTATATTGGACAGCCTCAAATAGCTTTACAATCTGTACCCTCAGTCAGAACCCACACTCAGTTAAAAAAAACTGCATGACAAAACATTATAGGTGATTCCTTCAGCATTAAACACAATAACACTGTACATCGCTGTAGAAATGTATGGATACACATTCTGCATTGAATAAAGGGGTCAATGGACTGTAAAGCTTCTCATCTAGATTCATTTAACAAATGTGAGTCAGTTGCCTATGTGGAAAGTCAAAGTATCTTTATCGGTCTCCCTTGGGAGAAATTTGTCTTGGACAGAGAGGTCAGCTGCACATTCCACTCACACACACAATAAACATCTAATAAAACAACACCAATTACATAATACAAAGTTAGCAATCAATAAAAAGTGGAATTCAGCAAGTCAGTGCAAGTTCAGCATTCTGCTCATCATGAACAATCTGCTCATTAATGAGCTTCATTGATAGTGACAGTGTTTGTATCGGTTGTGTTTACACAGGTCTTGGGGAGTTAAAGGTGCTGCCATACCCATGATTTTTTCTGCTGTTTTTATTATCTGAGCTTTTGATTTCACAGTTAGGTTACTGGACCAGCTGGTAATGCCATACTGTAAAACAGACTCAGTGGTTGCTCTGTCGAAAATCAGCATAATATTTTTATATTCACCACACACTCTGAGTCAGCGGAGAAAATGCAGGTGCTGGTGGATTCGGGCACAGACACTTGCTACTTGCGTGTGCCAGGTTGTGTGCCAAGTCATTATCAGTTTGCACCCCCAGATATTTGTATGAATTGACCTGCTCGATGTTATGTCCATGTATGGCAACGGGGCTGCGGTCTCCGACTGATCTGGGGTCTAACAGCATCTCCACTGTTTTCTCTGTGTTGATCTGCAGTTGGTGTCACACCAGTTCACAAGCCTGTCCACTGTCTGTGGCTGCTTAAGTTGGCATTAGTTTTTAACAAGATTGAGTATTACACTGTCATCTGAGAATTTCACCACAAACTGCTCTGGCTGCAGCTGACACAATCATTGGTGTACAGTCTAAATAAAAATGGTGAACTAACACAGCCCCCATTTTTATAATGTGATTTGTTGTATCAATGGTCACTGTACACAATTAACCAGCGTAACTACACCTTATGCTGTTTTAAGAATGATCAGTTTGTCTGCCACTGCATGAGTTACTCTACACCCTCTATGCATGTGACATATGTGCTCGTAAGCTGCACCATCTAACTATCGTCTGTCTTGATTGCTGTGTAATCGCTGCATATCATGTGACTGCCTCATATTGTCATCCTGAATCACTTGACACTTTCTAAAGTACTCAACATTAAAAAAGTAACATTGTCTTTTACACACTGATTGCAAACATTTACACTGTTTGCAGCAAAACCCTTTAAAGTAATGCAGAGTTGAAACACAATGGTTTTGTTTACTCCTTAAAGATCTCATGTAGTTTAAAGGTCGACACACATGTGTCTCTGATTAAGTATGATTAGGTTCTATAATTATTATTTTCTTATAAATATAGTGATCATTTTTATCCCTCCCTTTCTTCTTCATCTTCTCATCAAAATTTACATTTCTTTAATATTATCCAAACAAAAGCATTTCAGGGTTAGGGGATAAAGTAAACTTAAGTGAGATTTATATGTGTCCTTTGATTATCAAGCAAATCAGAGAAATGTTCACAGCTGGATCTGAGCATTAAAACCAGCTGTCAGGACTTCTGTAAACTGGTGATGTCACCGCAAAGCAGTCACTGCTTTAACCTAAGCCCCGCCCACCTGGACCCACCATCTAATCTTGCAGGATTTGATTCCTATGAGTCTTTACCTGGAATTTGCTTTTTTTTTTTTTAATTGATCACCCTGGAAAGAGTCAGCAGAAAGGCTCTCTTCAGATTCAGAGAAAAACAGCCTCCTAAATAAGTGCCCTGCCTTTGTTTTAACTGTCATGCGCATCATTTGAATGTGTTTCACATATTAATATCATTCCCTGAACATTCCTTCCTATTAAGATAATTCACAACTGCATCTTGCATTGGTGTGACACTATTGTGGTGACAGAATCTGTCCACAGACGTACACACATGTGCCAGAGCACTCAAACCTGTGTGTGTGGTTGTTCCTGCAACAGTAGACGTCTCCAGGAGCACATTTTACCACAATGACACACAAAGTGAAAGCTATACCAGCCATGCTGTTGCAGCCAGTAATAACGTAGTGAGGACTGCTGAGTGCTCGTTGGTCGGAACATCAAGGTGTTGATAGACTTCAGAGTTGATCTGGTGAACAATAAAGTCTGCTAATTAAGCCCAGTTAAAGCAACTAAATGTCACCGTGCTGTTATAGTCTTGCCATGTTTAATCTGTTGGTGTGTCAGTCTCTGTATTTACATACCAGTAAAACCACTTTGTCATTTCAATGGGTTTTGTTTGTATGATTCAGAAATCCCACACACTCACCTGATGTCATCCCACACACAGAAACACTGTCCTCCCCAAAAGTCTGCTTCTTTCCATATGCAGGGATCATCGATTCTCATCAAGGATGGCCAAAATGAGAGTTAAGTTGTATTTAAGGATAACTCCTCTTTATTACAAGTAGTAAAGTAGGATTACAGGACCAGCTGGGACTGGGTAGTAAATAAGACACACCATGAAAACAGATGCAGCTTGCTCACAGGTCTTTCTGTAATTACTCGTGTCAACCTCACTTTCTAAGTTTCATTCACTGGCCACTCATGGAATAAAATATATTTTTCTGACTAAGATTTATGCTGAATGCTGTTGGTCCTTTATTTTGATCTGCTTCCTGTCATATTGTATCATCATTATGGTCCTGGGGTAAAACTACCTTTTGATTGAAGGTTAACCACTACATACTGAACCCAGCATCTCTATCCAATCAGAACCACTTAAAAAAACAGTAAAAAGAAATAGATATCTCATTTTTTCTTGCTTTTTATGTGTGAGATGATCAACATGAGTTTTAATACCATATGACTGACTCCGCTTTGTGCCAAAACACCAGCATAACCTACTTTCCGTCTGTCATCATTTTGCAGCCACATTAAATATGACATTTAAACCGAGGTGGTCTTATTTGATACATCATTTTGTTTCCTTTGACTTTTAACCAGAGAGCACATTCACACTTTTTGCTCCAGTGCACTTGGAAGAACCACAGATCACGATTTCAGGCGTGTCACATTGTGCCGCCAGGATAAGCCCAGCGGATGTTTTCTCACACTTGGTGAGGCAGTTTAGCTGAGAAGCTTTTCTCTGTGTTTTCCTTGATTAGGCACGGCTCGCTGAAAAGAAGCTTAAATGTGGCATGTTGAGAAGAGGACCATAAAGATGATCAGATAGAGTTGATGTAGATGTATTTTTGAGCTAAAAGGGATGCAAAGGAAGGAATAAGGAAGTTCAGAGTATACAGACTGATAGAAAAAAGAATGATGTCACCGTTGGATGTGCCATCACTAATCTCCTGGGCTCACAGTGACACTTTCAGCTTCATTTTACACACAAGCATGAAATCACACAGCTCACATCTGCCAGCACGTAAATGCCCACAAAAGACACGCTCACAGTCTGAGTCCTTTTATTTATTGCTCTGGCACCACACAACAGGGACACAGGATACATTATGGTTGAAAAGTCCTAGAAGTGTCAGCTTCGATTTGGGTATTTACATGAAAATGAAAAGGAGAACTCAGTCACTGGTGTTGAATCAGAGTCCAGAGCTGTGTGACATATGCCTACTCACGAGAAGAGGTTTTTCTTTTCTCTCAATATCTGTCTTGGCTTGGTTGTGACTGTTACCAGTCTAATGCCTGCCAACACAAGGCTATGATTACACTAGTTTGTGTGGTAATCAGCTACAAAAAAGGATGACTGACGTAAAACCTGATTGAAGATACAGGACACAATGTGTTTTATATCTCCACTTACTGAGTACGAACAGTGGACCACCATGGCTAAAAAAGACACGTGTCAAGTGTGTGCTATATTCCCATTGTGTGTGAATGCAAGACAAGGTCTGTGTTAACTTTCACTGAAGTGGATTCTGGCATGGCATGGATAATCATAACATGGGATTTGTTAAACATAACACACGAAGCGTATGTTCTATTTTGGGGGAAAGTTGTTGTGTATTTAGCTCTGCATGATGCGCCACATTGTTTCTTTTGATGTTAATGTTATAAAGCTGCAAAGCCACAGAGCCAGCCAGTTGCCACTGACAAAACAAAAAACTGTTTTTGAATTAATCATTTGTGCACAGGAAACAATGCTATAGCAAAATGCTTCAATGAGCAACAGGCTACATGGATTTAAAGAGGAACTCTGCAGGATTTTTACCTTATGCTTCATTTTTCCTTCATTAAACAGCTTCAGTAATTGTGATGGGTAAATCAATGACTTGTAACATGTAACAGTGAGAATGGAGGCTCTCTTCCTTCCACTTATAGCGTCTCTCTTCGAAAACCCACCTTTCGTGTGCCTCCGCCTCAGTGTCCCAGCTCTCACCTCTGTGGACCGAGACAAAAATGCACCCATAACCCATAATCTTTTCTTTATGGCAGATAAGACTACACAAACATACACATCGTATATGATAAATAACATTATCCACCACTCTATGAATTGCTTTCTTGCCAGCTTCGTTGAAAACAAATGCACAATAGGAGGGTTGGCAAAGGATGAGATAGATAGATAGATAGATAGATAGATAGATAGATAGATAGCATTATAAAGCTGAGGCAATCTATAATTTTACATCACCAATGTAGAGTATGAAAATAGAAAATGATTGTGAATTTTAACCCCACCAGTTTATCCTTGCTCCTTTGAGCATAGCAGTCAAACAGTGAAACTGTGCACTAATTGGCATCAGCTGTTTCATTCATGATTCACAGTCACTGGTTTTTATTCATCATCAGTGTGGCTATAGGCTGACAAATAAGACTGCATGTTACTGTTCAGTCTCCTCCAGCCACACTAACTAAATAACCACTTACCAGTCACTGCTTAATTTGTTTTTGACTGGAATATGGTGAGTGTGTTGTGTGTTGCTCTGTCAAATCCAGGACAGTATCTCACCAACAGCATTCAGAGCTGTGTCATAGCATCATGTTATATCATAGTGTTAGGCTACTTATTGGAGCTGACATCGGCCAACACTTTCCATTAAATGCTTGATGGAATATTACTGAATAATTACTGGTTACATGAGCACAATCGTCACGGATCTTAAAGTGTCAAGTTCACTGAGGCATTGCAACTTATATGGAAATTAGAAGAGGACAGTAAGCAGTCATTCTATGATCTAATGTCTGGCTGTGCAGGATATGAACATGGACTGTAGATGTAATGTCCCAAGGGAGGATTGAGGACGTGTAATGGTGTTGCTAGTGTTGTCAGTTTATCTCAGGTCTAAGCTGCATGTCCTATCCACAAAGGAAGCCACAGGGAAAGATGTTATCCTCGCTCTGCACTGCAGGGACATGTTGATCTCTGGTCTAATCTGTCTGTTTTCACTGCTGTGTCACTGTGTCAACTTGTTCCAGGTTACTGACGTGAATCTTCTTCTTTAGCCACATTCTAAATCCAAATAATTGAATAAAACCTGAACTTTTCTGATGCTCAAATACACTCCATCACTTACTGCCAGTCATCTGTATTCAGGATCAAGCTGAATAGACAAGGCTTGGAACCTGCGAAAGAAAGTGATGAAAAGATGAGATGAGACAAAACAAAGTTCCTCAGAGCCTGCTAAGTGGATCAGGGTCTGTTTTCCCCTGGTGAAGATTAGTCCACTTGGGAAATGAGCAAAAGTAGGTATTAGCACAGTGACACAGCTCCATCTCATCTGGCTTACACCAAACTGTGGAACTTCCAGGACCCTGCAAACATGAGCCCTGTTAAGTAAGTTTGACCTTCACTGTGATAACTGAGTAATTCTAGTATCACAGGTAAATGAAATCTGTGAAGGCTACAGTGGCCTATGACAAAAAGATTCCAAATGTTTTGTTTATACTTGTGCTTGCTGTTACCATCACTTCTCAAAGACTGGCTCAAAAAGAAAACACAAAACCAGAAGAATTGGCAAACCCTTTACCACCATCATTTTGATTTTTTTTTTCCATAAACACTCCTCTGTACTGAATTCCTAACATGTTCATTTGGTTTAGTTAGTTTGGGCTGGTTGTAAAGCTGCCAGTCAAAGCCTGATGTAAACTAAACAATCTGACCAAGACTCAGCTCGGTTCACTTCACTGTGGACCTTGGTGTGGTTTGTTTGTGGTGTAAGAGCAGACAGACCAACATGAGATTTGCCAGATTCCAAGTTTAAAATTCTAGTTTGATCTGTTCAGGGATCCTGATCTGTATGAGCCATGGAAACTGCCATCACATTTTACACAATTATGGTGTACATATAATTTCAAACTGTTAGGTTCAAATGTTACTGCATTTAGATATCCACGGGATGTGTTGAGAACTTCAATTAAGGCCACTTATGGCAAACTGAATTGATTGATAGGGTTGTGGGACCTCATGCACTATGCCCAGTCAAGTCCAAGCAGCTCACTGTTGACATCGAAGGGACCACCATCTCAGCAACATTTCATGAATCAGATTACTAATGGGATAGTGGGGTTATTTGATGTGGGGTTGTATGTGGTTTTCGTGCAGAGTCATTCTGCAATAGTAAAGGATCAGCCTGTTGCCATTTACAGTAGTTGGGAGCACTGTCCTCCTATTAAGCACAACTATATCACACTGTTACACCACAACCGCAGCTGCAGCTCAACTGAATGAACCAGAACCAGTGTAATACAGTGCACTCATTGATTATGCTTGTGTGTAAGAATATGGTAGTGCACCACCTCATAAAAGCCCATGTCAAATAATCCTAACAGTTCCTTTAAAGGTGGAGTGACAAGATCGAAGCCATTTTCCATAACAGGCCTATGAAAATGAATGCCTGCTAGCAGTTTTCCAAATTCCATTTAAAGGACTCAAGAGCATGAAGAAAAAAATATTGTCAGGTCTGACGCAACATGAATTTTGAACCCCAACCCAGATACTGAGTATGGTGAAAAAAAGTGCAGTTCCCTACTCTGAAGCATGGTGGTGGCAGCATCATGCTACGGTAGGGGATTCTCAGAAGGAGAGTGAAGGTCATTTGTCAGAACTGAGGGCACATGACGTGAGACTGTGGCACAGTCACCTTTCAGAACAACAGTAAATGTCAGTGGGACATGTCTCTGTCCATGAGTTTCCCAAAGTTGAGACTTAAACCCCAGCAAATCTGTCTAGAGAGACCAGAGGAAGCCAGCTCACACACACTTCCCATTCAGTCTGACTGGGCTTTAGATCTGCCAGGAAGAACATGACAGACAACTTAAATTCTGTTTTGCAACCTTTGAAACTATAAGTTCTCAACAAACCACTGAAGTAAGGGTCTGAATACAAAAAAATGTTTTCACATTGCTATTGCATTATAGCAACAGCAGTTTTAAAAAGAAATGCAACACAGTGTGCGAAATGCAAGGAGCACTATTTACATTTTTGTGCCATTGTCTGCCTGGAGGGAGGCTGTTATCTCTCTGGTTGTCCATGGTGTCCTGAACCAAAGGGGATTTGAACAACAGCAACAATCAGGAGAGAAGGAAAAAGAAGAAAGTCCTGCCCAAACTTGATGCTTGGTAGCAGGCATCTTCCCACAGCTGATACTTGGTGAATCTACCAATAGTCAGCAAAGACTGAAGTTGAGCTGAAACACTTCAGACACTTCTGCCAAACAAGTGTTTGTATCCAGTAAAAAGCCTCTCTGCTCTTTACGAGGGGACAACAGTGACATGAGAGGGAAGCTGGCTGTTCACAGGCCCATTCTCAGCAGAGCTTCCTTTTTAGTTGCCAAATACAAACAATGTGCTTCAGCAAATAAATTCTTTCTTTAGAACAAACAGAGTGGAAAAAGTGTTGAATGACAAGAACGGGTGGAAAGTTCAGATTTTGTGTCTCTCACTTCTGAACTTGGTTTGTTCATGGGTAGTGTTCATTAGTTTACTGTAGCATGCTAACACAGTAAAACTGTGATGTCACTCAGAAACATTAATATTAACAATAATTTCACATTACATCTTGAAAACTTTAAATTTAGAAGTAGTCATTTTAAGACTGGTCATAGAAGCTCACAGTTACCAGTTATGTTGCTAACATGGATGCAGATTCACACCCCTATGCAAACACAGGTGTTTCTATTCAAGACAGGGTTGACGCGTTGTTGTGTTTAAGTGACTGACCTGAAAAATGTTCTTGCTACACAACTGTGAGCAGCAGTCTGGGTGTCTGTGCTGCGTTGACATGTCATGGCTCAGCTCTCTAATGTAGTCACCTATTATGAATGTATTATAGCATACATACTGTGGCTCTGGAAATGTTCTGATTGGCTCAATATTCCCATTAACTGCTCTTACCTCTGTTATATTATATATTTTACACCAAACAACTTAACTAACCAGAGTTGCTTCCCTGTTCATTATCAACTTAGTTCTTCTGTCCATCTTTGCATGTGCCAAGACTAAAAACTTAGTATGAAAATGTTTAATTTTGTTGGAACAGTACAGTGAAAGAAAAGACAGTAATTGGATGATCATCTTAAACAACAAAGACAATAGAGAGGATGGAAGCAAACTTATGATTTTATTTCAACACTGGAATTCATCTGTCACCATGAGGACTGGCTTCACTTACCTTTACTCCCAGGCTGGGGCCTTAGACATATGACATACATTGCGTGTGAATGTTTAAGTTGATGCACTCTTTAGTCCATTTATACACAGCACCTCTCACACTCAGCAGAGTTGTCTTGTGCCTCAACAGAAAACACACAGGTCCTATGTGCAGCTCTGTTTTGACACCCTGCATAGTGGAACTACAAACACTCAGTATTTTTAGTTTGGCACTGGTTCATGCAACAAGTGAGGAAATGAGGCAGGAGCACAAGAGGGGCCATGCATCGTGTCAAGAAGAGTGCTGCTCCTCACCAGGCTGTGACACTAAATGTTTGAGGGGGCTGTTGTGAATATGATCAAGGGGCCTTTTCTTGCCTCGGACTGGAAGGTCCTTGTGTCTTTGCCTGCAAGTATCCTCAGCGCCGCTTTCACAGCACGTGTCAATGTAGCGCAACCAGTGTGAGGGAAATGTACAGAGAAGGTCAAATAGGCAGCTTGCAAAGAACCGCAGAGTTTGTTCACAGACAGCCTACAGAAAAGATTCCACATCAGCAACCATATGTAATTAACTGTTTTAGGTAGGTAGCAATAAAACTGTATTTGTCCGTTTTCTTGAATTCCTCCTTCCAGCCACTGAGACTGTCTCTATCATGCGGGCTTGACCCAGAGGTTGCCAGTTTGTGTTTGTGTCTTTGTCTGCAGCTCTAGTACAGGCTTGTGGTCTTGGCAGTGAAAAAGAGAGGAGGACAGCGTTGTGGTGGCACAGGGGGATGGAGATGGATGTGGGAGAGAGACAGGACAAAGAGGAGGAGGAGGAGGAGGAGGAGAGGAGGAGAGGAGGATAATGTATTTCAGCCCCAAAAGTCATAAACCGTGCAGAGGTGAAGAGTTCATGCCAGGGGGAGGAAGTGTATATAATTTAAATTTCAAAAGTATTGAAATATACCGCAAAAGAGCTTTGGCCGCAGCTGTCTCTCCGGACTGTCTGTGCCGACTAGAATAGCTAGTGCATCATTTCAATTTTTTCATCCTTTCATCTAATGCTCTTCAGCCATTTTGCCATTTGCAGTCTTCTCTAAATTCTGTCTCCTATCACCAAACACTTCTCAGAGCTCAATTCACCATGGTACCAGGCTCATTTCACAGTCTGTCATCGTGCCTCAGGCCAGGCCCTTCCTACTGCCATCCCCATGAGAACACACACACAAAAAAAAAAAAAAAAAAGAAAGAAAGTTAGCCAATTTCTGGTTGCTGATGTCATCTCCACCATTCCAATGATTGCCCTATAATCAGCCACTCTCTGCTCTGTGATCGGAGCGGCCTGTCCAATTTGGCCCGGTCCGCTTCTGTGGGGCGGATGGCAGAGAGAGATGAAGGAACATATGGGATCCTTTTAAGTCAATCTCTCTCTGTAAATGCACTTCGTGGAAGTAATGAGTTAACTGATCATCTGGACTTTTTTTTTTCCTCAAAATAAGACTCCCAAATCAGATTTAAGAAACTAAAACAAGCATTTATTCCTATGTTTCAGTGCCAGCAAGGTATTAGTTATTCTAGTCAGGTCTTTTTGTGAAGGATTTCCTGTGTGCACCAAATACCCACTCTTTCTATTCAGTATTCACTATTCAGTCCAGTGAATTATTGCACATTGCAGTTGATTATTGTTATATGGGAGAATGGATAGTTTTAAAAAGACACATGGAATGGAGATGTTTTAGAGATAATGATGAAAAGTAATTCAATCATGAAGAGTAACAACCTGATCTCTTGTCTCTGCCCTACACAACAATTAAAGCACTCTAGGAAAAACTGGCCATTTTGATTCTTTCAAGAGCTGCTGGAGTGCCTGAAATTGACGGGCTTAGTGTTGACTGCTACATTGTATTTATGAATTGGACCATCCTCAAAGAGAATGACTATGATTGCCTACAATTACACTCTCAAATATATCCACAGGGGTGCACAAATAAATTGTAGCATGTCTTGCCACAGCGTATTCTGCAACCTGTCATTAGGAGCCACAGCTCTCCTTCTGTTTAACGTCTCATCGTCCTGATAAAAGCCGCGGCCTCTAATGTGCGACAGAGGACTTCAGAGACAAAGGAGGGGAATAGATTTAAAGTGATGAAATGCAGAGTGTATGCCATGTGAGGAGCTGACGGAGAGCGACCCCAGAGGTCGACGGTCTCTCACAGACCCAGATGACCGGCCTGCTGCTGACCTCAGACCAGACACTGCCACTCCACTGCACATCAGTTGTCAGCCTGTGGGCGGGGCTGATGGCAGCCAAGACAGAAAACAACAGCCTAGTCTGCAGCCAGTCTATAGAATCAACAGCAACAGAAACCTAGGCTTAAATACACTGCTCAGGGTGGAATATTTGACACGATTTCATAGAGATAAGTGCAATTTTTTGTGGTATCATGCAGTTTAAAGTGAGAGGGAAATAGTCAATGACGCCAACTGTACAAATGGTAATATTTTGTAATTCGACATTGTAGGCCAGTATGTTGTGTTATTTTTGAGAAATATCATTACAATCTTTCATGGTTGATTTATTCAGAGTGAACTATATTCCATCATCTAACCTTGTTTTTAAGTACTTTTTTGGGGAGCTTTTTTGCCTTTAACTGACAGGGCAGTAGAGATAGACAGGAAATGTGGAGGCATAGAGAGGGGAATAACACACAGCAAAGGGCACACCGAGGGATTCAAACTGAGGCCGGCTGCAGCAAGGACTGTAGCCTTTGTATATGGGGTGCCTGCTCAACCCAGGAAGCTTAACAACACCCCATCTCTAATTTTTAAGACTCAACTGAGATCTAAAGCTAGCTTGGTTTGTCAGAAAGCACAATTATAATGACACATTTCTACACAAATTTAATCCATGCACTGTTTTGATTTGGTGGCTGTGTAATAGTTCCCCACAACCAAACAACTGCTTTAACTTTGTGATGTCACAACAAAACACACACAGCTTGAAGACATTACCAAGCCTCGCCCACCTGAACCCACCGTTTTTTGTTTTTTTTTTAAGTATATTTTTTGGGCTTTTTGCCTTTATTGAATAGCACAGTGTGGAGAGCCAGGAAATGGGGAGGTAGAGAGAGGGGGAGCAACACACAGCAAACGGCGACCAATGCGGATTCGAACCAGGGCCAATTGCAGCTTAACCCACTGCGCCACACGGCGCCCCACCTGAACCTGTGGTTGAGCCACGGTTGAGCCACGGTTGAGCCACGGTTGAGCCACCAACCTGGTGCAATTTGGTTTCTTGGAGTGTTTCAGTCATCTCACTGACTTGTTGTAACTATGTTGTTATGATGTAAAAAATAGGACATGTAAAACTACACTGTGGTTTTAATAACAAGAAACCATTTCAAATATGCCTTCTCATGGATCAATACTGAAAAAGTAAACTAAGGAGCCTTTAAATTCAGTGGAGCAAAACCAGAACACAGCGAGCCACGTACACTGTTGACAGCGGGGTTGGACATTTAGATCCATTATCCTCATAACAGCTACTGTAGCCTCAGGCCACAAGCAGAGAGGTCATGTGTAGGGTCTCTAATAATCCAGGCTAAGTGAGCAACTTCCAGTGATGCTCAGGGCCCCAACAAATCTAAGATACACTGCCAGATTACAGATTCTGGTGGTTTGATATGGATTATTCATTACTAAATTACTCAAATGTGAAAAGTACCATGCACATGCTACACATTTGTTTAGCTGAAGGTGACAAGGTGCAATGCATGATGGTACGGCAGGATAACACTAAGGGCCTGTAACTCATTGCTGCCAAGGACCCCTGAGTGTTGTTCATCCAGCTGTGACTCATCATGAATCATCTTCCAATGTTGACCAATGCAATTATTTATTTTCAATTAGACATCAAAAGAAACATCTGCCTGACAAGTTTGTCACAGAAATAAGAAGAAAATCTTCTGTAGCTGCAGGTTATAGGAACCATCTGCTTGTAAAATAGGAAAGTCCAGGAGGAGATGGAACCTCTTCTATTCTGGATTTACCTCCAAGACACAATAAGTGTGATACAGTCTTCATTTTCACATTCCTCGGGATAGAACCTCTCTTTTCTCTGAAGCAGTAAAAAAAGAGTGAGGTCTAACTGAGAACTGGCTGATTCAGAGAGGATGATCTGTGGCTTCTGTGCTGTTTGCTGATTTTTCCATCCCCCCTCAACCTCCTGGTGTCTGCTCTAACCATACTGTATATATTGCCTCTGGTGTGACATCACTGTCCCCTGCTGGTGCTGCTTAGAAATGCTTGTTTTTTTTTTTTTTTCTGCCTCCCTTTTTATTGTATCATTGCCTTTTATTTCTTTTACTCATTTTTTTTTATTTTGTGGTTTGTAAATGACTCAAAGCCAATAAAATGAAGCGTGAGAGACATTTAAGAGTCTCGCTGGCTCACTCATATGCCAGATGTGCATCTAAGTTTGGTGTAATGTGTACAGTATGTCTTTATGATGCTCAGTGGGTGGATAAGATTTTTTCCTTTCCCCCGTCATCCATGCAGCCTTGAAAAATCTTAAACACGGATGTTTTTGGAGCCACAAGGTGGCAGCAATACAAAGTCATTTCATGGACTTCACTCATAAGCATTGTGTTTGTTCAGACACAAACCAGAGAGAATTGTGTGAAAACTGATTTGTGGATGATTTTACAGCATGAAAAAACTGTTGTGACAGGAGGATTCAGAGTTTTAGAGAGGAGCTCACCAGTGTGTGGACACAAGGATAACCCACTTGCCTCTGTAATGTGTGACAGTGAGGCTGTGGTGTGTCCCTGAGCCCCAACAGCCACTCACATATATCACACAACATACCATCCCTCCAGTCAATATCAAGCTACATGTGATATTTACTTTTTATGACTTGTTTGAAGAGCTGTCAGTTTGATCCAGTGCTGAGCGTGAGGGAGCAGAGTCCCCCAACAATATAAAGAGAGTGTCAGTCAGTATGCAGTGCCACTGTACCTAACCCACAATATTTATTTTCATGCTTGATATATAAAATCCCCACGTCTGTTCCCCTGAGCTCCGTTTATTATACAGGAAAAGGTCATGCAGATGACCACTTTTCCAATAACTTTACAATACAACCTCCATACTGATGACTTCCTTCCTCTCTACCATCTTTAACGTGCCCCCCTCTGCATTTCACATGGGAAGGGTCTTATATGATGAAATTGTCCGTTCTATCAAAAAGCAATTTGCCCTAATGAAAAAAGATTATAGATATGGGCAATGAAATTGGTCATGCATTTCAATTACCGAAGTGACGGGGCTTGATAAGTGTATGCCTGGATTGCCAAGTAAGTGAGAGATGAGATCTGAGCCCGGGGTTATTCTCCTTCAGATTCATGAATTCAGATGGTGAGGTAGCCTGAGAGTGGCAGACAGGTCCACGGAGACCATCTGTGCAGAGGAGATTTACACAAAGCAACAGATTTTCTTTTCTCCATCTAAATAATTTGCTTTGATTCTTGAACTTGAACATGTTTTCTGTCTGTCATCTGGCTTAATGGAATACCATTTGCTTTAGGTACAGTATTTGGCAGATGTATAATACATCCTGTAATACCTTCTGACATGACATCAGCTTGTTAGGAGCCTTTTCATTTTTCTGCTCAAAGACCATTAAGACAATTGGATTTTTTTTTATGTCACAACTCCAGCTGTCTACGTCCATCTTGACTTCCTGGCTAAAAAAAAAAATATATATATATATATATATGCATGCACACACACACACACACCTACACACACCAAGATGGGGGAGGTGGGAGAGGACACACTGATGAGCTCCTGGCTGCAGGGACCTGTTTTGTCCAAGCAGTGCTGACTCTGCACTCAGGAGGCCCTCCCTCTGCACTCTCATTCTCTAACTCTACAGCCAGAACCAGCCATCTAATTAGCATCTGATGTTTTCCGTGCCATTCCCCTCATTTGTATCCTTTCCCCCTCTCTCACAACTCCATTACAGAGCCAAAAGGAACAAGATGCTGCTTAGTCTGCACGTCCACCTCTGACAGGAGCTTTGGCACTTCTGAGGAAGAGAGACAGAGAGAGACAGAGAGAGAAAAAAACGTTCTGGGGACAGGTGTTACAGAGACCTGTGGTATTTGTCATTTTAATGCTGTGCTGTAGTTTGTTCAACCTTTGACTCAAAATTTCAGTTCTGTAGCCCACTCTTGTAGTTAAAACAGTGTACAGAAAAGAAAAAGAAGAGAAGAGTCTCAGGGCACAGGTTTGATGAGAGCAAGTCCTTATTGTAGTTTCCAGTTATCACTTCTTGTCCTGAGGCCCTGGCACACCATTAGGCCAATCCACTAATCCTTTCATGACACCAGTCAGCCAACTGTCTATCACCTACTCTCAGTGGCCAATCACAATATAGGGAAGGGCAGTGCCCCCCCAGCCCCCTCCCTGCTTACACCACTGCAGAGAGGGTTATTGTTCTGTGCCAAGCACCATGTGGCACCCCGCTCGTAAGATGACTGGTCAGTGTTGGTCACTAAACCGTTTGGACCAACACCACCCGTTCACCAACCCCATGCATGCACACACTGATCCACTCACCATCCTCTGTGCCAGAGGCTGATATTACTGCTGCCTGATGACTCACAGTCTTGTGTTGGATTATTCTCAGTGTATCAGATGGCATAAAATATACGCTGAAGCAAAAGAAACTGCAGTGGTGCAGTCAGTATGGCAAATATTCAGAAATGTGAACTTAGACATGTTTACAGAGTATTTCCTTTGGTAAATCTCAAGACACCATGTTCAAACAGGACCATGCAGTTCTGGTTCTGTATGTGTGTTGCACCAAACTGCATCTTCCAAGAAAAAGTCCTCATCACAGTCTGCTCTGCCCATTCGTTCTTGCTCTGGAAAGTGGAAATTCCACTTGCCCCACCTCCACTCACCACTCTCATCACCATTGTGTTTAGGAAGGTGTGTAATATCACGTATTAAAATGTTGAAATTCAACTCCCATGGGAAACCTCAGCTTATTAGGATTCATTTTCACGTGGTGATGGTCCCGAGCCATGCAGACAGCACTGTGTTGGGTCTATCCTTTGTTTTTGACCTGGAGTTAGAAGACCCAGATTCCAGGGGCCTGTTTGAACAGAGGGGTGTAGCAGCCACACTCTGACACCAGGTTGTTCAGAGCCTTGTATGTAGATTGTATGGATTGTAAGGGAGACTGGGAGTCAGCGCAGTTTAGCCAGGATCAGTGTGTTATGTGAGAATCGATACATCTTCACCTTTGGCAACCTCAAGTAATTATGTGAATAAATTACTGAGATGTATCTGCTATAGTCTTCATATCTACATCTGGGTCCTCCATCATGATTCTCAGCAAACACAACATAAATACAGGGGAAAATGCTTCCCATTGACAAAACCTACTTGGCTTTACCAGGAAAAGCTGTGCTGGCGACAACATATTCCCACAACACATCTCCTCTATCAGCTGAAATGAGGCCAAGTCACGGTTCATCACGTTTCATTTCATCCATGGGCTTGAAAATTAGAGGTTTTAGTTAGTAGAAGGCAACTAAAGTGGTCGGTCCTTTGTACAAGGACAAGCGACATTACAGTGGACAGAGAGTCTCAGCTCCTGCAAATTAAATCCCTCTGAAGGAAAGATGTGAGATTGTGCATTTGATTTTCACAGCTCTATTCACGTAATTCCCAACAAAGTACTCGGTTGATCCAAACAATGCGACCTTGGAGTTGAAATTATCACTGGGGCAGAGACATAAGAGGGCAGAGAGATTCATCATGATGTTGTATTTAATTTGACTTCATTGACGGACCCAGGAGGCATCAATTGCAATTACTGGTGACAGTGCATTGTAGAGGGTCGGACAGATTTAAATCATAAAAGCCCACAGCGGTGTTAGAAAACACAATGCCGTAATGGGAGATGATTTCTTATGCGGAACAAATAATGACTTAATTCTGCTCACACAACAGTACAAAGGGTCAGAGCAATCACGGTGTCAGAGCACAGCACTTAGAGTCCTATTAGTGACAGCAGCTATGTGCATGGTTGTTCTCCACTTTATCCTTGGCAGGTTGGACTTGCATTTCCCTGATGAACGAGTCACTGTGTGCTGATGAGTTTTCGCAGATCAAAGAACCCAACAGCAAACAGCAAAATGTTAGAGGATGAAGCTGTGGCTGTGCAGACTGAAATGAAAGTTAATAAAGAAGAGGAAAAGGCACGTTTGCTTTTGGAGGCACTGACCCAACCAATCTGATTGAAGTCTGTCATACACACAGCTGTGGGACTTTGCAAGAAGGGTTGATCTTGATGTCTCATTCAAGAAATATTGATTTTATGCTTCACTGTGCTTCAAACAAAGACCCTGATGTATTGTCTAACAGCATTAAAGCCCCACTCTCTAATGGATGTGCTGAAGTGTGACAATATGCTTTGTTTTTTCATCCTTGAGACAACTTTTCATATGCCTGTGAGGCCGTCCAAAAGTCTGAGTCTTCATTTATTTTGTTCGATCAATTCATCTTATTGAGACCACAGAGACGCACACACACAGGCACAGAGTTCAGGGAGGCAGTGTGGTGCAGCCATGAGCAGGCTCTTGTTTCTGTTCTGACAGTGTGGCTCTTCAGAGCTTGTATTCAGTCATTCATTAAATCCTTAATAAGGATATGGAGGGTCCCCAGGAAACAATGGCAGACAAAGTAATCCATATAAAAATCAAATGAAAACAACAGACAGTCCACACTATTTGCTTTTTAGGCACTCAAATGTGCTTTACAAAACAAGTACAAATCACACAAACTGAGATGCAGTGGGTGTCAGGACTTGTAGACTTTGCTGAAAAGGTGTGTTTTGAGCTGATTCCTAAATGAGTGCAGTGAGTCTGAGTTGTGGATAGAGTCCCAGAGGGTTGGGGCAAAGGCTCTGTCCCCAAAGGACCTCACTGCACTGTATGTCAGCTGGGATTAACCCCCCCCCCCCAAACACACACACACACACACCTAATACTGCACAGATAGGCAGTATAGACAATGGTGAATGGATGGATTCACAGACATGTGAAGTGTTGATGGGCAACCACTGAATTCCAGTGGATGATTCAGGAGAGAAGAATTACTAACAACTTTTCTCAGCAGAGGAATGAGCCCACATGCTAACATACTCTATTTTTGTTTTAGCCAACCTGGAAGTTAGCATCATCCTGGTTCCCTCCATAAAAACACATAAAAACACAATGGATTTTTACATTGGCTTTTGGATTTACTGCAGAAAATAAACTCTGTCGGGGAAAAATGTCTATGATACTGATAGACTTTTATCAGCAGGATCATCTTCACCAATAAAACAATTTATAATGTTTGAAGCCTAAAAATAATCACTAGAAGTAAAAGGATAATATTAGGTCATAAACCACCACACTATGAAAATGTCTTGTCTTGTATTTTATTCAGCTGTAACCAAAAACCCACTGGCCTTTAAGAAAGTATGGTAGATGCATGTTTATGATGACATACTGAGAAACTTCAGCTGCATATTGTCCGTCTGTCTCTTCACTGTCAACTTTAAAATAAAGTAGAAATAGAGGCTTTCTATACAGCCAGCAGGTTGGCTCTCACTCTGCATCATGTTTATGATCTTTCGTCTTTCTTTTATATTTGATTCTGTACAGGGTGCATGCAGTATATTGTGACTATGTATATATATCTATATACACACATAGATATATAAAAGTCCAGAAGGCTAAATACTTTCTGAACCCAACAAACAATATAAATCTTGATCAAAAATAAATTAATGAATTAGCATTTTCTGAAACTGCTGACTCTGGCAAAAATAAATATTGCATGACTCTTCACACTATACTGCCTGTGTTTCTTTTAATTTCACCCAGTGATACAGTGTGGCCCACTGATGGGTTTTTAATAGCTGTGTCTCTTTGGATGAAAATGGATCTCTGGCACAGAATAAGCTACAGAGTAAGATCCATTACAGTTTGGACTGGTTTTCTGGAGGCTCATTCTTTAACATAATGCAGATATCATTTGAGAAAGAATAAATGAAGAGAGTCCTGTTGCTTGGGAAAAAAGCAGAGAAGGAACATGACACAGATGAAGTGATTTGAGATAATGTCAAATAACATTATTATTATTATTATTATTATTATTATTACTTAATAAAAAAAAAAAGAGACTTTGTTGCTCCAAAGTGAAAACCAACCGTTTCCAGGAATTCCAAGCTCCTCTCCAAAGCCTGTAGGTGCAGTGGCAGTGGTATTGATAAGGGGTGGGAATGAGGGATAAGCTGTGAGGGATCAGGGTGTACTCTCTGGGGAATCAGGAAGATACTTTGTGGTCCCTGGTGTAACAAAATGACAACAAAGCAGCAATCAGAGGGATTTAGAAGGTCTGCAGCTCAGCAACATTTTCCGCTGCTCCACAACAATGTGGCCAATCAGCAGTGGCACTTAAAGATTTAAGATGCTTTATTGATCTCACTGCTCTGCGGTGAGAACAAAGCCAGACTGCATATTAACACATTTATTCTTTCTCTGTACGTACCTGTACGTGATAGCCAGTCTGCCTTTATATTAGTGTGCAGAGAGTTTTAATTATCCAATATTTATTAACTGACTGGAGCCACATGACACATGCTGTCCTCTCTTTTTGCCAGAGACACATTGTGCTTTTGTTTGAAATCAATTAACTTTGGTAAGTGAAGCATACAGTAGTTCTTAGGCCATGACTGATACCTGTGGTTTTGTTCTTAATTACTCTGCGGTTGACTCTCCGCACATTGCAGCACCACTACAACTATAAATTGTTCAAGTCCCAACTTGAAAAAGAGATGAAGGCAGGCCGCTGGAGTCCATATGATTAGTTGTCACCTCAGTGACTGGTCTCCTCTTCTCTTGCACCAACTTTCTGGATGTAAAGGGCTGCCTCCTGGTGGTGCTACGATCCCCGCTGATAAAGATGAAGAGACTCCTCAGGCAGTCACTCACTGAGCCATGCTGCGTTCAGCTGCCTTTACTTTCATTACAGACTGAGGACGACTGAAATAAGTCTGTGAGCTCTGATGCTTAAAGTCAGGCTGCTGAGGTAGAAAGAAGGGACATTTTAGTGACATTTCAGGCTGACATTTAATAGTTGCTCATCTTTATTGTGTGTTTCATTATACATAAGGCTTTATTGTCGAGTTATTTTTTTCTTTTTTTAATGTATGGGCTGATTCAAGGCTGATCTGCTCTTTTTCTATATTTACAGTAGGTCTGAGGTCTAACTGTTGCCATGGCTATGGGCTGTGACTCCAGGCCTGATGCTGTGGCTGGCTGTACATACCTGTAGGGTGTAGGTTGTAGGCTGTAGGTTGTAGGTGTGTTGGATTCATGGCAGACCATGACATGTAGGTTTTATTATGTCAGCAACAAAACATTGTTGATTGCGCTCTTTCAAGTGATGTGTAAAAATAAAGGTCATATGTGTTAAAATTGATTGAAAAGATGAACGGCTGAGGTGGACAAACTACAGTACACAGCTCCATCATAGACCCAAAGTAGACTGAGGACCCTCTGGGTTAATATGCAACAACAAAATAGTCAAGTAGAGTACACTACTCAAAATATAGTAGTCAAGTAAATGTACTACAGTACATTACTACAGTACATACAGTAGCAATGTCTTGGAGAGTTCAACATTAGTTTAGCACTAGTCAATCCTCTGGCCTTGGCTCAAAATGAGGATAAATAATGTTTCTAATGGAAAAAAAAACAAATGTTTGATTTTTGATGGCCATTATCAAAGTCAATATAGACAGATAAGGCTGGTAATGAACGTCACAGCAGACATGCTGAAAGTTCACTGAGGTGCAGTTACACATACACAAACACACATGGTATAGACCAGAGGGCTGTTCCAGAAAGCGGGTTATGTGAAAACTCTGAGTAAGTTAACCCTGAGATGAGGGAAACTCTGGGTTTTCTGTTCCAGAAAGCGAGGTAACTGAAACCTGAGTCAGTCACCATGGTAACAGACTCTGTGAACATAACCTGCTCGCTGGCAGGTTATCTTGAAATAACCCCGAGTTTCTTCGCTTCTCTCGCATGAAAATCGCTTGGAGACAACATGGCTTGTCCATTCCTCCCAAACCCGACTGACATCGAAGCACAAATGATTAGAAACGCTTTGCGCCGCGAGAGAATCTTTCGCCCCAGACCGGATATTCTCAATTTTCCAGATGAATATCTGTTCGAGCCCTACCGCCTCAAACGCTATAATTTATCTTGAAAGCCTTCTGCGGCCACACATTAGCAACTTCACACACCGTGGACGTGCGCTCAATTCCCTTCAAATTTTGTGCATAGCGCTACGTTTTTATGCAAACGGAAGTTTTCTTTATAATATTGGCGACGCAGAGTATTATGGCAAGGCAACAGTGTGCAGAGCGGTGAGGAAAGTTACCCTGGCACTGAAACGCCTGTGATGGAGATACTGTTTCAGAATACTTTCAACTACCACCTGAGGCAAGATCTGAGTATGGAATACTTACAGCTGCAGGGTGTTCAGTTGTTTCAGTCGGAGGCTGAACCAGGCAGAGGACACCATCCTCAACTGTTGGGTGAATAAAATAGGATATATATAATTGTTTTATTGCATTTGATTAAAAAAGGCAAAAGTGTGTACTTGCATCTGATGTAGGCACTTGTGTCCATGGGGGTGCCGGGCTCAGAAGAGCTTCCCCAGGGATGCCTTCAGCCACTGACCGGTTAGAGTTTTGGCTGAGGACCATCACCTCAGCCTCTGTCAAAGTGGGTGGAGGTGGCCCTCCACCCGTTTTCTGGGCCTCTGCCTTCTTTCTGTTGTCTGAGCAGAACTCAAATATTAATTTTTTTTTCTCAAACTGTATTTTATTGAGTGTTCATATACACAGTCACATTTGAAATGCAGCCTGCCATACTATAAATGTACAGGCTAAACATATCAGGTTTTAATTTACTGAGGTATTAAGTGGGGGGGCATGTTAAAACAGCATTTTGTTAGTGATTTGCATTACTATTTGAAGTAGCCACTGAATTTATATTTACTTTAACAACCTAAGGCTTTTCAAAAAAAACATGCCTTACGGCTTTGTATGACATTTTTATATTTCATTTTAGCTGCTTTCAAGTTCTTTTCTCGCCCGCTGGATTGCACCTAAACGAAAATCAGATTTTATTCCTTTTTAACCAGGCAAATAAGCGACGATCTTACAGTTAAATGTTAACTCAGCTGAATTGAATCTCGGGCCGCTATTTCCTCCCACGCCGCCTCTCTCTCCTTCACCGCTGCAGCGGTGTTTGATTTGCGGCGATTTTCGCTTTTTCATTGTCGTCATGGTGACACTCGTGGTTTCAGGGATCCATTGACTATGGCTTTTTATATTGGTTGTGCACGCGCGTAACTCAAGGTGAACCTACTCAGAGTTGATTGAACTAATTCATATCAGCTTTTCTGGAACCGGAAACTCAGAGTTTCCCGTCTCAGAGTAAGTTAACTCAGAGTTGAGAGGTAGACTCAGAGTTTGTTGAACCCGCTTTCTGGAATAGCCCTCAGGGGTGTCAAACTCATTCCGCACAAAGGGCCGAGTGGCTGCAGGTTCTTGTTCCAAACAGGCAGCAGCACACCAGACTTGACTCAGTTAATCAACCAATCTCAGACTTCAGTCAGCTGATTGGTCAGACTGTGTGTTCTTGATTGGTTGGAACAAAAACCTGCAGCCACATGGCCCTTTGTGGAATGAGTTTCAGAACTTGTTAAGAACTTGGAAAATATGCAGCTGAAGTTTCTCAGGATGTCTTGTTCACATGTTTCAGAACTTCGTGTAGGCCTATCTTGATAAATACCACTCATTTCATTTCATTTTCATTCTCATTTCTCTTAACCTGGATAATATGAAGATTCACTCAGCTCATCTCATTGACTCTCAAGTGTTTTATTCTTTCATTTCCCTTAAGTTCATTATTAAATATGCACATGCTCATATATAAGATCATATATTTCAAGGGGCTATAATGTTTATCTACTGTTTGCCTTTTTATATTTACTTACTATATATTTACATTTTGATTCCAATCATCCACTGGAGCACAAGCTGGGGGTATGTCATCAGGCTCATGAATGTGTGTGAGGACAGGGAGGAAGAAAAACAAACAAACAAACAAACAAACAAACAAAAAAAAAAAACAGATCAGCAATGCACTTCTCATGTGAGGTAACCCAAACTGAGCCTCTGTCAAAACGACAAAAGGATAAAACAACAGACAAGAAACAATGCAAAATCATGTTGGAGTTACTGGAGCAGCAAAAGCCTTGTGCTCTTTAACTCTTTTATACTTAAAATAATAGTAATAATGATTTTTGTATAACACATTTCATGCAATTATTGCAGCTCAAAGTGCTTCACAATAAAAGATGGCACAATTAAAAGAATATAAGAACATTTAAAAACATAAAAATACATGACAAGGTAGGAGATAAAACAACAATAAAAGAAAGAAAATATTATCTTGCCCTAGCATTAGTACAGAAGGTCACTGACCTATCATCTTGTGTACTCTCTGAGATTTCAGGGCCTTTGTCCCCAGCTAATTATAAGCTGGTTAAAGGCTAATGTGAACAGATACAGCTTACTTTTAAAAATCTTTAGTGAGTTGGCTTCCCTGATATCTAAAGGTAGTGTGTTCCAGAGCTTAGGAGCATAGGTAACAAAAGCTGCACCCCAAATTTTCCTTCACCTGCTGTAAGGAACCTCCAGTAAACCAGCAGTAGATGATCAAAGTGCTCTTCGAGGCTGATAGTTAATAAGGGGGTTGGCGATGTAATTTGGTCTAGCCTGTGAAGTGCCTTGTATACAGTACATGGAGCAGGACCTTGAAGTCAATTCTAGATATCACAGGAAGCCAATGTATTGAGGCCAAAACTGGACTAATGTGCTCTCTCTTCCTGGTTCTGGTTAATAACCAAGAGGCAGTTTTGAATGTGCTGGAGTCTTTCCATAGTATTTTTAGGGAGGCTAGTACAAAGCACATTGCAGTAGTCAAGTCTGCTTGAGATGAAGGTGTGTATTAGTTTTTCAGCATCTTCTGGATTTATAAATGGTCACACTTAGCTATGTTTCAGAGGTGGAAGAATGATGTCTTCATCACCATATTCACCTTATTTACACCTTATAAAACCAAAGCATTGTTTAAAAATAACTTCCCAGGTCTGAAAGAATGTGATCTTCACTCTAATCTTCATGTCTAATGGCCCTTTTCCACTACACAGTCACAGCTCTACTCGGTTCGACTCACCTTAACTCGGCTTGGTTTAGGTGATTTTCCATTACATCTAGGAATGTCTGATATTGAAATTTTGTGCCTAGTGTACAACGCTGTAATGGCTGCAAACTATTGCTATAAAGCAATAAATATGTATGCTGTATATCTATGTTCCAGATAGTTCTCTGTCGGTCTGGGCATTCAACCGAGCCTCCGTGTGGTGGGATATGGTTGTTCCCAGCTTCACCAACATGCAGTGGCTGCAGAATTTCAGAATGCCTGAAGCTATTGCACTGTGGAAGCTTGCTACTGACGAGTACAGAAATAGTGGACACCTTTTTGGAGTCAGCATCACAACTGTGAGCCAGTGTGTGCAGGAGTTTTGTGCTGCAGCATATACCGTGTTGGTGCCAGAGCAGATCTGTTTTCCAGATGAGAAGTTTTGAGAGATGGCTGTCAACAATGAGAACAGATGGGGACTTCCACACTGTGTTGGTGCCATCGATTTATCCCACATCCCCATCATAGCACCACAAGACTATCACTGCGATTACTTCAGTCGTGTAGGCTGTATAGGAATCATGCTATAGGGATCTTGCATGATGCCAGGGTTCTGAGACTATCTACACTGTGGTAGTTAGCTGCCGGGGAAACCACTTCCCAGCTCACACATGGAACACTGGTGGGGTGACTGCTGGCTATTACCTCCTAGGGGACACAGCATACAACCTACAGCACTGGCTCCTGAAACCTTTCCATAACACTGGACAACTGACAGCCAAACAACATATTTTCAACAAAAAAATTCAGCTGAGCGCGGGTGGTTGATGGAAATGCTTCCTGAAAAGGATGGACTCAGACATCCAGCTTGTGAAATCTATTGTGCTGACTGGCTGTGCTCTGCACAATCTGTGTGAAAATCATGGATAGACTTATGAGACGGAATGGAATGCACCTGTAGCAGCAACAGCAGTTGAGCCTGTGGTGGCATTAGCATAGGTTGTAGAGGAGGAGGGCAGTGATGTACGGGAGGGCCTGATGCGTCACTTGTCAAGTGGCCAAACATTAATGTTGTCTTTGTTGTCATGTGCATAAAAAAATCTTACTTTTGCTTTGTAACTGCACATGTACTGACAAATGAAATAGAAAGCCATGATACAATTATGAGTGTCAATTTGTCTATTAAAAACCAAAACAAGAGCAAAGTGCAAAGCCACAGGGAATTATGTGCACAACCAAACTATTTACAAAGTGCATGTTATGCACAGTCCAAAGTATATATATATGTCTTTACATCTCTGATGTAAAGAGAGGGTCCAGTACTTTGGGTGAGGGGAATGGGTCACACGTGCCAGCCACTCATTGCCTGCATGTGGAGGGACATTCTCCTTTGTCTGGCCACCTCTCTTGCTTACCGTGCCTCAGCAAGGAGCAACTGGATGTGGCTTTCACGCTGAGCCCAGTTCTGCTCCTGCTGTTCAACTTCATCCACCTGAATCTCCCTCAGCGCTGCTGCCTGCTCCTGCTGGAAAAGGCTTCTTTTTCTCTAGCCTGTACAACAATGAAGAAAGGTGGAAATTGGAGGTGGCTAACCAAAGCAGGCTTCTTAAATATCCCATCGGGGACATACATTTACTTGGGCCTAAAGCCACATTATGTGAAACGTGTCTTTTCTTACCAGTGACCACACGTTGCTGTGTGTTGCTCGAGAATGCCGGTGGTGAATCTGCTGGCATCGAAGCTGCCACTGGTGCTGGGGTAGGGGCAGGGGAGTCTGGGGGTTGTCGCTATGGGCAGCCAAACCCTCCTTACTTGTGGAAAGGGGTTCTTAAACAAAAAATATACACACAGCGACTAAGTACAAGCACAACATGGAATGGCAACAGGTGAAAAAGCAAGATATTACACAGCACACAGGCAGAGGACGAATTTAGTGTTGATTGGTATTGAGCTGACACTGTGTACATACAGGAGACAATGATGTTACTTTTCCATGAGTTAAAAAATATCAGCGAGCTTTGCATAATGAGATATGTTACCATAAGTTCCTTTCAAGATTACTAGAGACAAAAGTCACAAAAACACTTACCATCCTTGATCATTGTTTGAAACAAAGCCGTGCCCATAAATGGTGTCGATTTGATCAAACCCACTCCAGGCCTTGCGATTCACCCCACTCCAGCCGTTGTGGTCTTTCATCGCCTCACCTTTTCTCAGCACTCCTGAAATGTACAGTGGTAACCATGTGTGACCAACAACTGGGGGACCTCCTGGTATACTTTCTAATTGCAAGTTGTACCAGACAAAATTCCTTTTTTGTTGATGACATCATGATATACTGATAATAATTAGCAATAAAAGACAGAGCTTTTATGTTCTAGAACTGATTTTCTGTCATGTGTCTGTCCACTTCAGAGGCTGAGAAATAAAGGTTGAGTGACTCTCTAATGGCACATCAGGTCAATCTTTACCTCTGCCGAGCAGAGACAGTGGCACTTACTCGCTTATGTACCCCTGCTCCTCTCCCTCCATCCCCTGCTCTCCCTCCTCCTCTGACATGTCTTACTGTGACATCAGTGTCTTCTGATTTGTTGATTTTATCCAGGTAACTACTGTACATTAGGCCTTTGTGGTTCAGTATTGCTCCATTGCTCAGGTTGTTTTGGCACTGGTGCCCTCCCCTTGTACTCATGTCTACTCCTGGGCCTGAGGTGAGGTGAAACATCCTCAAGATCCTAACACAGTCCAATTTCACTCAGAAACACCATGACCTGGATGAGTTCGAATGTCCACAAACAAAAACATACATAATTCATGAATCCATAAGAGAAACTTGGATGGGTGGTTCATACAATAATGGCTTTGAGCTCAGTGTTGTTTTTCTGCTCTCTAGTCAGACATTACCGAAAAGAAGGTCATGATTGTTTCCATCAAGTGACCTTGAGGTGATGGGAGAGTGATGGCGCCATTCATTTACTCACACAAACACCATGGAAGACAGAAAACTACTGTGCCAATGACACGGTGAAAAAGCAATAACAGCCCATCAGTGCTGTCTGGAGCCACTATCATTTTAATACAGAAAAACAGAGGGCGGCATCATCAGACCAGAAACAGAGTGATTAGGGTGGCAGGTTCACCCACCTCCATGAAACAGACTCGATTCTGAAATCACAGCAGGACAGCCTCCACTGAGTGAAGTTTTATTATCCTATAGCTCATATATTTTTTTTCTTGTGTTCCAAACCATAACATGAACTTTATGTGCCTGTTGTCCATTTTATTGTTTGGTATTCAGCAATATATAACTCGTCTTATACCAACCATTTCTGCTCTTTTTGCAGTTCTTTGGATGACCTCCTTACCCCCTGCTGTAGATTCACTATCTTCATTTAGGCCTGGATAAATTAAGGTATCGAGTATGAATATACAGTATGTCTCTTGGAGGAGTTTGTTGAGATGGTCCCCCTTTCTGATGGACTGCTCTACAGAGCCTTTACCCTCCACTGTCAAGAGAATGTCATTGTCATTTTGATGACTCTGAAAATGATGTGCCATAAGGTACTCTGCGTTGTTGGTGCTTATGACATACTTATGCTCTGCCACCCTGTCTGTTAGGTGCCTTTTAGTGTGCTCTATGTACAAAACAATTGCACTGGCATGCAAGTCTATATGTTACATATGTGGAATTGCAGTTGATGTATTTTTTATTTCTATGCACCTTTTTTGTTTTCAGGTTAGCAAATTCCTTTTGTTGTATGAAGTATAGCCTGTTGGCATTATCTAATTTAATCACCTCAATATTTCTTCAACCAGGCAGTTGCCACAAGTGACAGACATGATCATTACACTAAAAATGCCAGCTCAGCTATTTTAATGCCTCCTATCCCAATAACAAACCTCCTCAAACACACAGTTATTCACAATCCTATAATGTCTTGGAAAGCTTTGCCTTCTCATACAGCCAAGACACAAATCATATTGTCATTTAAAAGATGACTCAAGGAACATCTTAGGCTGCTGACCATGTGATTGAACAGTACTGGTACCATTATGTGCTGTTTTTTTGTCATTCTTTTTCTTTTCTACTGTATGAATACATTGGTGCTCTGATATCTTGTAATTTCATCTTATGTTTGTGTTACATTTGTCTTTATGTGCTGGACCCCAGAAAGGCGTCAACTAATGGGGATCCATAAACAATAAATACAATAGAATAAATAAATACAATGAATCTTGAATGTGTCAAACAAATCTGGTTTGATTGTTTGGTGTGAAGACATTATGTGGGTCACAGACACAACAGCAACATCAATGGTCTGGTGAGGATGAGCCTTAAGATGGAGATCCTGTGTGAAAATTGCACCAGTCAAAACTGTGAAATGTGCCTTTAAAACATGTGCAATCTAGATGTACACACTGTATACACTGGCCACCTGAAAGTTCCTCAACATCCCTCTGGATCTTCTCTCCTCTCCTCACTGCTTCCTCAACATAACAAGCCAAACTGGCACCCACTAATCTCTTCTCTTCTCTACGCAAAGGTTTCTTTTTGCACTGAAGCTTTAGTCAGGTCTATCAGTGGCAAATTGCTTAGTTTAAAAGCTGCTAAATGAGTAAATGCGAATAGAACTATTAATGTTAATAATGGTGCTTGAGGACAAAATCAGAAGATCACCAGAGTGTGGAGACCATGAGTGTCTGCACAAAGCCAGTTTTCATGCAAATTTGTTCAGCACTTTTTATGAAATTCTACTGACAAATAAAGACAGGTGAAAACATAACTGCCTCCACTTTGTCAGCAAGAACGGTCCATTGACAGTTAGACAGAGAGGGATATTATAGTAGGGCTGCAGTGCATAAAATTCTCATTACAAAGATGAATGCATGTCTGAGAGTGCAGTCGTGCCAAAACCAGGAGTGCTAAGTGGAGGAAAGTGATGGTCAGATGAGTCATCCTTGAGTATAATCCTGACAGCTGGTATAGGTGTATGTGTGGAATTCACTGAGAGATTGGTGCAGGCCTGAATACTTGATCCCTACTGTAAGAGGATGGCATTATTTGGATCCACTTAACCCTTTAGGAGGAAGGGTCACTGCAAATCAATGAGCAGCAATGAGACGAAAGATTCATATCCTCATGGTTCCCTCCAGGATGATAATGCCACCATCCACAGGGCAGGAGGGGCCAGTGAATGGCTTGAAAATACAAATCATGTTATGGCATTCACAATCACCAGAACTCAACCCAGCTGCACACCTTGAGCAGATTTAGGATAGACATGTTGGACAGTGCTCTCCACCACCACCAGAGATGTGCACAGCCAGTGCAAAGGTACAATAAAGCTGTTCTGGTGGAATACTAAACAAGCCAGAGAGGATGATTGCATTGGGTTTGTGGTTTTAGAGATTGTGTGGATTTCCTTTATTGTCTAAATAAACCTGATGAAAAGCAGAAAAAGGGGGGGACACTGAACTGTAACAAACCATTGATTAGATATTTATATAATGTTCATAACTGCTGAATAGTGGGATTCACACTCTTCACACTGACATGATACAAATTAGTTGATTCAGCCACAAAGGGAAATTCATTTGTCTGTCAGCTCATCAACCATTTGCAGAAGAATTAAAAAGCCTGATGGCTGAAGGTACAGAGGATCTTCTATATCTCTCTGTCCTGCAGTGAAGAGAGAGGAGCCGTCCATCACCTCAGGTTTTTTAGTCCATCAAGGTGTTATGAAGAGGATGATCTGAGCTGTTCAGAATGGCCTCTACCTTCTTCACTGTTTTCCTCTTCACCGCACCTCCAGTAAATCCATCAAGAAAACATGATTGAAGTCTTCTGATATTATTAAAAGTATCTCCAGATGTTTAGTCTGCCTTCTAGCAACAACTTCATGGAGAACTTCATGAGGTACTTAAGCAGTAAGTATGAAAGAAAGCAGTACGGAAAAATGTCTATTTTCTGAGTCTTCACCAGTGTCTCCAGCTCATCACTCTTGTTGGGCAGAGAGTTGACATTTCCCATGATGACTGACAGTAGAAAGCACCTACAGTACATCTCCACTTCCAAGCCTTCAACCTCTGCACCAGCACGGCTTCCAAAATAAGGTTGAATAAAAACTCAGAGCTACTAGACTTTGCTGCTGCTGGTTGAAGCACATGTCCAGATGTCTTTATATATGCCTTTAATTAAGAGTTGACTACACTGACAAAAACATTAATAAAGACGTCTGGATAATATACCTACATATACATAATATAAGCTACATAATATACATCATTAAATGTTTTTAGGGGTGGGGGGTTATTAACAAATAATCAAGGTACAGTATATCACCCTCTACAGCAGGGGTGCTGGTGGTGGGTTGCGAGGGGTTCTGACAGCAGAGAATATTACTGTAAGGTATTGTCCCCCCCCCCCCCAAAAAAAGGGAGTTTGCATCTCTGTTTTATATCTTTTATAATTGCTCCATTGGACAATTTAAAGTTGGGTGTTGCTGAAAAAAGTTTTTACACTTGACTGAAGTGGAAGATGCATGGGGGCAGATGGGAAACGACTTGTCTAACACACCAATTACTGCTGCCACTCACTGTTACAGAGCTCAACCACACACTAAAAAAATAGGAGGTGTCAGCCTGGTTTGAGCCGTGGTGGGCTTTTTGCCGCAAGTTACCAACTTCATCATCAGGTTAACAGCAGATAAATAAAGCAGAGTGCATGAGGGGTTACAGCAACAAATCCAATCTAAGGAGGAAACTGCAATTAAATCTCATGACATATAATATGTTGTTAAAATATTGCTAAGATTTCAGTAATGCGCTTTAAACTTAAAAAACAGTGTTGGGTTTTTGACACTCAATCAATACAAATCCCCAAATAAATAGATGGAAATTCTCCACCTGATGAAAAAACACAACCCATCAGCTACAACCAGGACACCGTCATCCCAAATTGAGAGAAAAAGCAATTTACAAAGTACAATTAGATTTTTTTTTCTGCCACCTTTTTATTTTTCCTCCAGCAGGCAGTCCCAGTATATTTTGTTCCACAGCAGGTAACACAACTGAAGCCTGGACACCATGTTTTTTCTGATCTCTGGGGCTCAATTTCAAATCTTATGTTGACTGTCTGGGTCCTGATGCTGTGCCTTTCGGTTGTTTCACTTCATTATGGCATCCCCTGATTTCAGTGTCACTTCAACTGAAAATCTTGCCATCTTTTTATTTGGTCTTGTGATCATAAGCTGCAGAGAGAATGGGGATGGAGGAGGGCAGCAGCCTTTAGATCTTCATTTTAAAGATACATCACCTAGAAGAAGCAGACAATCCTGAATCTCCACAGAGGCCAGGCCATTATTCTTAGCTACAAAAATCAACCTCCCACAACTACTGTTTGCTTTAGAGCCCCACACAGGAAGGACAGCCACCACAGTCAGTGTTTATTGAAGGAAATGAGGGAAAACAACTCTTATGCAGTGACAATAATTCTCCACCAGCAGCTGTAATTTGGAAACTAATGTCACATCAACTCTCAACGAACCCTGAACTTTTGTTTTTCTTTCATTTCATATGTATAATTTGCTTCACCTGCATGGCTGCACAATCTTGGGGTGAAAGAAGGTGTATTATCACTATTCAGTACTTAATATTCAAATATGTTATTATTTCAACAGTTGTGTGTGTTGTGTGTGCCACAACTGGGTGTCCACACCTCTCATATGATACAGGTAAAGTGCAACAGATGTGGATCAAAATGCCTCTGAACAGACCTGGATAGATCACAAACCACTCAGAGCAAAGATCCAGATGACGTATGCAGAGCGAAGAAAAACATGTCACTAAATGTGGTTATCACAGTTTGCAGGACTTCAGGACTTTTGCAGAGAAAATCAGAGAGAAGCTGGCATCTACAACCACTTGACCAACATCATGATAGCAGCTCCTCAGTGGCCACCATGTTGCATGACATGCTAGACATCGCTTCTCTGTCATCTCAAGCCCACTGATGTATAAAAAGAAAAAAAAAACTGTTTGTGATTGGTTCCCCAGTTGTTGAGGCATTGGACGTTGGGCTTAAAGGATGAGGATGTCATATTCTTTCTGTCCTCAGTGGCAGGTTTGAGTCTGACTGGTGGTCCTTTGCTGTAGCTCATCCTCTTTTCCTGCTTTTCTCCAGCATACTGCTACATTTGTTAGCCTTATATTTTTGTAATTTTGCAGTATAATCATGTGAAAAGTGTGTATTGGTGTGCTGGCATTTTGAACTCTGAAACTCTTTGCATCACTTAGGGTGGAGGAGGAGTGGGGTTCGTAACATAAAGGGTGACAACCCTAGCTCCACCCCTGGTATGATAGCCACTCACAAACTGGCAACGTGTGGTTATAAAAGCACTGTGCATGCTGTTTATACACAGACAGTCTATCCACTGGTTACACCTGTAGCCTTCTGTTACTCTAATTGCTGGGTTTTTATATTTGCAGCCGGTGAGTTGAAGAGAAAAGCTGGGTTTCATGTGCCTGTGCTGTCTCTGTGCTGTTGGCAGCAACAGTAGCACACACTGTTTATCTCTCTGACTGTAAGCCATCCCATTGCTTAGAGTAACTACAGAAACCTGGGGGCTGGCAGCCAGTAAATAATATAATCCTCACCTCTGACAGAGAACGATCATTTCTACATTGTGGCAGTTTCTTCCTTATGTTATGTAAAGCTTTTAACAGTGGGGATGATTAACAAACAGCTGATAAGGGAATTATTTCAGCTATGACAAGCTGTTAATTTAGGCCAAGCCACCAGTGGGAGATTATTCAAGTCCAAAGTAAATTCCCTCTTGTTTTCTTGTATAGGAGTAGTATTATGATTTGCCTTTCAAAATGGGCTCCACACTGTGCTGTATGCATCTCAACCATTAGCTCCAGGCAATCAGAGGAGGCAACATAACAAACTGCAGCTGTGCGCTAGATTGTTTTTTTGGCAAAGCCAAGGACATCAATCAAATACAGCTTTGAATGTTGAGCACACCTCGATGCCCACGCCTCTCAGCTGGTCCCTTGGCCACCGCATTTCACTGTGCTGATTTAGTTTGATCATAGGGACGCAGCCTGTGCGAGGAGACAACAGACAAACACACCTCCTTTTCTTCCAACATTTATTCACCCAACATCAGATATTGAACAAGCACTAAAATAAAATTCATTTCTTGTGGCTCTACAGTTTTTCTGCTGCAGTGGAGAATAAGACAGGCTCTGCATGACCCTGACCTCTGACCTCAGTGTGGGTTCAGTGTTCAGGCTGTGATACAGTAGTACATCTTTTTTTTTTTTTTTTTAAATCACCAATCATCAGTTTTATTACGGAGCACTGGAAAGGTCTCAGTGTTAAATATGTCCTCAGCAAATGTTTCGTTAATGATAGACTGATACCTGATATTGTGGAGGATGCACAACCCCAGAATTTAATTATGCACATAATCCATTAACAAGTGTTGTGCCTGCAGGATGTGGAGAACTTTCATGGACTGATATTTTTATGTAGTATGTATTACAGCATGTATTGTAAGGTTAGGTCCTCATCTCTTTATATTTATTTTCAAAAAGACCACTGTCTTAAAGATGATTCTAGTACAATGGACAGCTGTGTAGATAAATGGAACTTTAAAGGTCCCATATTTTACAGTTTACTGGAGATTTATTTGACGTGCTGATCCATCTAGTCAGAGCTGGAGAGGGGGAAGGGTAGTGCAGCCACTGGACAGGTTGCCAATCACAGGGCTGAAATATAGAGACAGACAAGGCACACATGCTCACATTCACAGCTTTGGACAATTTAGAGTCACTAATCAACCTCTAGTGTGCATGTCTGTGGACTGAGAGAGGAAGCTGGAGAACCTGGAGAAAACCCACAGACACAGGGAGAACATACATACTCCTCCCATCCAATTTGGTTAAATAAATAAGAAAGAGGGAGATAATAATCTCCATACACTATAGTTCAATAAGAAGCATTTAACTGTCTGCACCAATTTTAATGTTGATGCATTCACTATTAATGTGACATTTCACTTGAAGCACAAATGTAAATCTTAAATGTCTGAAGATCTCCAGAGTCTGGGTGACTTGAACTTTGACCTGCCAGTTGCACAAATGGAAAAGTCCAGCGAGATGCCAGATTTTGTAGCCGTTGTCCTCCCTGGATCACAAATGCCTTGACAAAATATTATTATGGCAACAGTTGTTGAGATGTGCAATCTCTCAGGCAGCATTTTATTAGAGGCTCTGGTCAGCAGTAGTGTGATGTTCCTGTTTACTCTTAAAATAAAGCCTCTGTACCTTTTATCATATGAATTCCACAGGATGTTGGAAATATTCCTCTGAGATTCTGGTCCATGTTGACGTGAATCAATCACATCATTTTTGCCTTATGTAATAAAACCTTATGGAACCCCTCCTTCCAGAGCTAAATGCAGTCGAGTTATATAAAACAACCATAATACAGCAGCTCACATATTGGAAGGTTAACTGCCCTTTTTATTTATGATGCAGGAGCCAATTTGTTCACATGAATAAAAGCAGCTCACCTCCGTGTGTGAGTCACATCACCTAGGGACATCACGTTCAAGCCTCCTAATCCCTTCATTTGCAAAATCAAGTCTCTGCTGCGGAGACAAATGCTGTGCTGCTGTTCGTCTGTCCATCTAATCCTAAGTGCTCCTCAGGCACAACAGGTCATGGCCACATGCCTCGGTAATGCTTCGCCTTGAAACTCAGGCACACAAATAAGGTAACACTCCATCAGTAGATACACAAAAGCAAAAGGTGGTCGATGGTGCAGTCGAACAGGGTAAACACTGAGACCTGGATCATACTGAATGTTTTGAAGTCCCAAAGGTTTTTAAAGTCAACACAAGGCGATGCTTTTTCAATTCACACCACAGACTCGTATTCACAGAACCTGATCTCCAGTTGGTTTACAGTTACTCTGTTACCTTTGTCTGTATTTTATTGTTTTTTTCTTTTATTCATGGTCTTGTTCCTTTAATTTATTACTGCTGTATTTTGTTGTTTCTATTCCTTTTTAATTGTTGTTTTATTATTTTAACACTGACATTTCATAGTGCAGTGCGCATTGGTCTCCAAGTCCTTTTCGATGCGACTTCTTGTGTTGTTTGTGTGACTCAGTCAAACTGTAAGCACTTTGAATTGCATTTGCTTTGCCTTAAAGGTGCTATATAAATAAATTTTGATTGATGAATTAAACCTGCCAAAAGATTAATTGTCTGATTCTCCTGTACACAGTTTTCCTTCTCTGCTCTCCAGGAGTCAGGTTGTTTTTCCACTCATGATTTGAAAGTCCCCATTTGTTGGGGAACATCAATACATAAACCAAAACTTACACAAAGCCAGGAGAGTAAATCCACTGGGTGACAGATAGCATGATAGAGGAACAGGATGCTCCATTCCTCTTGAGCTTCACAGAGTGGGTTTTTACATCCAATTTACCAGTATGGACGCTGATGTGAATGTGACAGTGCTGTCTGTGCAAACATTTCAAAACTGTAACGATCCAGCCTTTAGTTTGAGCATTTTTGCTGAATAATTGATTTATTTTCGTCTCATGTAACATTCTGGTTTCTAATCTTTGTGAAACTTATATAACATGAAAAACTATGTTGCATCAGTATTTTTTTTTTCCTATACTTCCATTATCAGGACTGACAATCAAAGAATGGTATTGATTTCTTCCTTTTGAACTTTGGACCACAAAATGTCTGATGAAAATTGCATGAAAAGAGACAAAAACTACACAAAAGTGCAAGAACTACGTCCAAATTGAAGCCTATGTCAGAGAGTGAAATGTTTCGTCAATAAATGAAAACCAAACAATAACATGAATGACGGATGAATCTCCAATATGCCCTGAAGATGCAGCGCTGCTCAGAGGATGTATTCTCTTTTATCGTCCTGGAAACCCAACGATGGCTGAAGCTCCTGTCAAGCAACAATCACCACCACCTGCTCCTGGCAAGAAATCACACTCACCAGCAGAGAGACCTTATAAAAAGCCTCTTTGTTGTTGTAGCTGCTAGTGTTTTGTGTCGCTATTAAATTTTATAACTAAATTCCAGGATTAGTAAACAGAATTTTAGTGAACATGAGTGAGTGAATCCAACTCCTTAAATCATTAAAAATCTTGTACTTGTCTAAATTCAAATGAACTAAACCACCTAACATACAGCTCTGTAAAAGGAGAGAGGCAGTACAGATTTGTGGGGCCCTGCAGAGCAGCTTCAGCTTTCAAATGGACTTGAAATAATCAATTGGAGGCAAAAATGAATATATTGAATCCACACACCCAGCAGTGTCTGTCCAGACTGTTGTAAAAACTTGCAGGATGTTCCTGTGAAGTGTGAATCTGGGCAAAGATAATCCAGTGAGATACTGTCTGATAAAACAAAGACACTCATTTGTATAATTTTCCTAATGCACATGATAATGTAATATGTTCTCCTGGTGTCTATTTATAAAATGGAAAACTAACCCTCTGATGTTCTGCTGACCTCTCCAGGGGTGTGATAAACACCCCAGGCCTTCTTGATTAAGTTCCTCACTGAGTCACCTGTACATACTGCAATAGTAGAGATTATATGATAAATCCATGTCCAACATCTAAATCAAGTTGCTTGATATCTGATCTTGGGTCAGGTTGTTTAATGTCACCTAACCCCAGGTGGCATTAAACAACCTGACCTTTTTATCATTGTCACCTCAGTTACTTTTCAATTTTATCATGTGCAAAAATCCACACTGACTCTCAGACATGTACATAATGATAACAGTGAAGTGTTGACATTCAGATGGCAGATCTCCTGTTGTCCTGTTGTTGTTGTACTGTTCATTCACTCTGGACCTGAAGACCTCCTACAGGTGGAGGGACTCAAATGAAATAAATGAATCAATAAAACACATCTGTCTATTTCCTGCAAACTCTATGAAGGCTGTAAAATCTCAGGCAGGTCACCTCAGAACTGCTCACATGTCATTTCTTCTGCTTTCTGCCCTTTAATATAATAAATTCAAAAAATGCAACTTTAAAGGTCTGAGCATGTTTGACCCCTGTGGACCAGTAGATAGGAGCTGTCAGTCATGAACAAGGTCACTCATCACAGATATTGTTATAATAGCAAATCCAAATGCATTAATATATACTCAATATGATTTAAGGCTACAAGTGGAGTTTTGAAGAATAATCAATAAACTTTGATTAAATATTGCTGAATTTTGATGATGTTAAATTTGGGCCTATAGTTCTCCAACATGTTTACATTCGTATGCTGTCCTGTTGACACTCAACTGTTTGGTTGCTGCTGTGACATCATGGTAAGATTCTAGAAGTGTCACTGTGCACCCTCAGTTCGTCAGAGCACCAGACAAAAGCCTTCGACTTTCAGCCCTTTTTGAATTTTTGACTCACTCAACAATTTTGCAACCTTGCAACAATGTTTCATTTGTGTGGCTGTTGTTCAGAGGTAAGTTTTCTACAGACACTCCACATTCTGTCATTTCTCTGCTGTGCATTTGACCATGTGAACGACGACAGGTGGATTCATGGACATGTCAGAGTTGATATTGTTAAGCAGATATGGTTTGTGAAGCTATTTCACTTCTGCTGTGAAGATACATTATGTTTTCATTGCTTCTAAACTAGTTCATTATGATTTTCTGTGCAGAAATCAGTATCTGTTATAGAGTTGGTGGGAAATAAGAGCCAGCAGAGCCCCCACTCTCCCAGGAGGTAAGAAAGTTCACAACCATTATCAGAGTGTGTCCTCACCTCCATGCACAGGTTGATCAGCTTCTAAACTCACTTTGGTGAATGATTTTACACAAAGAGCTGAGACAAAAACCCCAGTGTGTGTGTGTGTGTGTGTGTGTGTGTGTTTGTGTAAAGTATCAGGAGACACAGCTTGTTATCTGAACCTGTTGCAGGCCTCAGACCAGCTGACCTGAACTTAACTTGTTGTGATAATTTTAGCAGTTACATTTTGTATTAAATGAGCTGAGTTGCTTTATGACATGTACAGCCTGCATGTTTATTAGGCCTGTGATTTCTTATTAGTCAAGTGTTTGTCTCTGTCACCAGTGTCATCCCTGAAGCTCCGCCTGTCACCACAAAGACAGATGCAAAGATCCCATTGCGATATCGACTCTTCGGTCGCCCATTGGTATGTTTGACACTTGCATGGCTTCACATTAAACAATTTTCAGTCGACTACAAGAATCATATTTAAACTTTAAAGTAAATGTAATCAATAATATCTGAGAACTTATTCTAATTTCAGCTGTTTTGTTCTTTGTCTCTTCCACACAGTCAAAGGAAACTCCTCCTCAAAATGAGCAAAGGTATGAACGCTCTTCCTGGATGCATGTCTTTAATCCTTCAGTATATCTGTTTTTGCATGAAGTTCATAATGAGATCACATTGTCTCTCTCACCAGCATCCCTGCTGCCAATAAAAAACCATCAAAGAGGCACCAGAAATGCCGATGGTGGCATTCAAGGATGGTATGAATGTTTGTCACAAAGTGCACCATCCCTGTGAAGCACATATTTATTAAGTGATGACTGCTTTTTTTTTTTTTTCTGAATGACTTGACCTCTGTTTTTCTGTGGCCCAACAGAAGAGATGTAAGGTTTCACCGACCGATATGGACAAGAGTGTGAAGGAGTCCCAGCCCCCTCCTCACCAAGACGCCGTGGTGAACCTTAAAGACTACATCAAAAAGGAAGAACGACCAAATGACAAGAATGTTCCTCCTCACTGGACCAGACGGGACACAAAAGTGTCCACCACCATCAAACTTCAGCGTTTCCGCTGTCTAGGGTACGTTCATCTGCATCCACACACACACACACACATACACACATACACACACACACACACAGGTCAAGACAAACAGCAGCAGAGAGAAAATCATCTCCACATTGTGAACATGTCATTGAAGAACTGATGATCTTGACATGTGTTTAACTTGTAATGTTTGTGTGTCAGATTCCCAAATCCAGTCCAGATCTGTTACATGAATTCCTGCCTGCAGAGCCTGCTGACACTGCAGGACTTCATCAGAGACATCAGCCGACAGGAGCAGGTCTGGAGTCTGGACTCTGACGTGACAATCATCAGGTGCAGCACCCTCAAGCACCCACACACACACACAAACACACACACTTGATCCTGAAGTTGTATCCTGAACACCAAAGTGTTCAAAATCATGGACGATGCCTCTGACTCCTCTCTCTGGCCTTCTGCAGAACATTAATGGACATCAGAGTATCTCACTCCTCCATCGACGGGGCTCATAAAATCCACCTTCTTGGTGCCTTTAAGAGGGCGGTCTCCCTGTGGAACCCAGAGTTTAAAGATCTCCTCCAAAAAGTCAGTGAGCAGGTTTAAATCTTTGTTGTTTCACCATTTCCTGATGCTCTCTCCTTGATGTAAACACCTCCCTGTATTCTCAGGATGCCCATGAGTTCCTCACCTCTGTGCTGCATCAGCTGAGGACTGTGGGCCAACAGATGCAGGTGCTGGGTTCCAGCATGGGCAGGACCTACAGCTGTCCGGTGGAGGATCACCTGGTGTTCAAAATAGAAAACACCAGGAAGTGCAAGGGGTAAGGCCACTCAGCAACACGCAGTACACACATGATTCATATGTGCAGAAGCCTGTCAGGACAAGATGAATATTTACATAGCAAGCATGACTTCACAGGTTCTTCAAGACAAAAAACAAAGGAGACTCTTTTGTAATTTTTGTGAATTGATGTTTAGATGTTTAGTAGATTCACAGCAGAGAAGTGAGTTGTTCCACTCTCCACTATCAGCCTCATTAGAACCTCTGCAGCATCATTATAACTGTATTATCTGGTCAATGTGTAGTTGTAGAGCACAGTCAACCAGGGAAGAAGAATTTACCAACTTATCCCTGGACCTGATACCCAGAGGTGGAAGTGTACAACAGATGCTGGAACATAACCTACAGGTATGAAACACTTTTGTTCATGTTAGATAATCACATGATCATTTGCTGCATCAGCTGTGTAGGACATTTAGCTGTTTGTTGTTGTGCATGTGAATCCAGTACAGAAGTGAACACATGTTGGTCTTGTGCTGTTCTGCAGGACATTAAGTTGGAGTATAACTGCAAGTGTGGAGCCACTACATCAAGCCAGAGCTCAAAACTGGTCAATTTACCAAGGTACAACATCAAGTACACACAGTGAAGATACTGGTGCACACACTGTCTCTAATGAGTAACTACGAGAACTTAATTTTGAAAAATACTCATCATCATTTGTAACACCATATTTCATCTTTAGGCTGCTGGTCTTACATCTGAAGCGCTTCAGGTTTTCTCCAACTCTCCAACTGACTAAAAACCATGACCCCGTCATCCTGTCCAGAGAGCTGGTGGTTCCCTCCAGACAGGTAAAGAAGAATTAAACCATCTGATAACAAACAGTCATCACACTGGACCTCATAGCATGAAAATTTTGCACTTTGTGTGAACAAACTCTGACCAGTTGTGTTCCTTCTCAGGGTGCTGGCTGCTACAGTTTACTTAGCTCCATCAGCCATATTGGCGACACAGCAACAAGCGGTAAGATAACAATGTTATGCACTAAATCACTGTTGCCTGGCATCATGACATCCCCGACAGTCCCGGTAACTAAGCTTCCTCTCCTGCTAGGACACTACATCAGTGACGGGGTGGACCCAGATGTGACACAAGAGGAGGTGACTGACCGCTGGTTCACCTACAATGACTCAGTCGTCACAGAAACATGCGGTGCCACTGTTTGTGAGCAGCGGAAGAGCACCTCCTACATCCTGTTTTACAAAAGACAAGTAAGTGGACAGCGCTGCTGTCACATGTGGACTGTAGTCACTCATATTCTGATGATATAAACAAACAGTGCTCTTCTTTTAAATTCCGACAAATCACAGATGAGACAAGAGATTTAGAAATCCACCTGTTTGTATTTTGATTCACAGGACTAGATGTGCACATCCAGAGCAGAGTGGAAGAAGACCACACTCTGGAGCAGATGGAAGATGACACTGACCCCTTTAATAAGACATCTGAACATTTATTTATTTATTTGTACATATTATTTAGAGACACTACATTTTTATATGCATTTGATGAAAAAAAAAACAAAACTCAAATATAAGCATTTATTGTATATATATATATATATATGTGTTTTGTTTTGTTTTTTTTCTGCTTCACCAGCAGGATATGTTCTATTCATTATTTTACATTTATTATATTGTTGCTTTTGTCAACTCATGTCAGCCAGCACACACTGATTAGAAGTGTTTGGATGTAGTGTTTGTGATTAACAAACCATTTTAATGAGAGAATGTGTGTTTTTCCTTTGGGAAATCATTCAGCACATCATGAGTCAAGTCCTGCTTCACTCTGCTAACATCAGCCATCAGCGTTTAAGCTGTTGTTTCCCAGTGCTTGGACCAAATGTTACACTGTCTGTTGTAGGTTCTCAGGGAAATGTAACATTAAAAATGTTTAAAAGTATTTTTAACAATAGAGTGAATCCAGTGACTGTAAAGTTAGAGCTTGTTGACTGTCAGTGTATCAGACTTCATTTTGACCACAGCGGTACTGTCTGTGTCTTGACCTCAGGTCAACACCTCATATACAAACTGTCAGTCACAATTCCATGCAAGCAACATTTTTAGTGCATCCATCTTTTGCCATTACACTGGCCAGATGTTTGCTTATGAATGAACGCTGCCAACATCGGATGCACTGGTTTTATTGTTTCTACTCCAGAACTGTTTTTCTGCTTCATATTCTTTCATGGTGAGTTTGCATAGTTCAAACTAATGTGACTCAGCAAACAAATGAAATATTTAATCTGTATTTACAATCCATGTCTGTGTCAAATGAAAATGGAGAGGTCACACCAAAGAGCGGCAAGTGGGTCTCTTGTTCCCTCGTGCAAACCTGAACATAGTGATGATAGAAGATGATTCCCCACTTTGACCTGAAATCTGCTAGAAATGTCGGGTCAATCTCTGTTAGTGGACAAACAGAACAGACTTATTTATCAGTTCAGGTAGGAAAGGCCCCAGATGAGCATCACCAAAATAAACCAAACTGTCTCCAGCAGTGTTCCCTAACTTTCCTTTGACAACAGCAATGAAATAAAACAAAATACAGGCCTTTTACCTGGCTTCCTTACATTAACAGGAGAAAAAGAATCCAGCTGCCTTTGTAAAGCTCTAAGTGAGATCCTGACATCAGTGACTGAATCATTATTGTAAATGATGTCTGAAGATTCTCAATCAATTATTATTGTTCAGTTTTATCAAGTGTGCGGACTCTTTGAGATGATGTGCATATTGATCAGTCCACCCCATTGTCATGGCAACTCTTGTTTCATATCAGTTAGTTTGAACTTATTTCTCTACAAGTTTAATCCAAGACATTTGCAAATGGACTCACAGAGCCCTATGTGGACTATGCCCACACTGTGTCCACTATGCCTGTCTGCCACACCACAGGTAGGAGTTCTTAACCATGTACAATGTGAAAAGTGCATCCCACAGACCTGAACCCTGGTGAACCCCAGAAGACAAGGAGACAACTCTCCTGAAGGAACAGAAAAAAACAAAACAACAAAGATAATTTCAGAGCGGATTCACTCATATTAGTGCCATCTATTCAGCCATCTGCAAATGTTTGATGAGCTGACAGACAAATGAATTTCCCTTTGGGGATTAATAAAGTAATTCGTATTCGGATTCATATGGGCTGTTCTGCTTACGTATGGCTGGAGTCAATCTCAGCAGATATAGTTTGATAGTGGTAAACCTGTCACTAGTAAGTGCACTTGTTAGTCAAATTTGTTGCTCACCATGTCTAAAGGATCTGGAATATTCAGTCAGGTTTTAATAAACCTGATGAAAATAAGCATCCAGACATAGTGGAGCATCTGTTTGAGGATGCACAAGTTTCACAGAAGCAGGGTCAAGAGAGAGGAAATTGAATAAAACTGTGGGTCCCTGTGCTCAAGATAAAAATGTAACCTGTTGATATGAATTTCATCAAGACATCACAGCAAAAAGTACTCTAGTGGCCCTGGGTGGGGAGGTGCAATAAATAGAAATGCCTTACCTTATTTAAAGTGACAACCAGAGTTCTTGCAATGTTTGAGGACACTAGAGGATGATCCTTTTCTACATAGCCTAGGCCTTTTTAAGCTTCTGATGTGGCCATTACATAAGAGCAAGGACACAGTCTTTATCTAAAGAAATAGACTCTAAAAGACCCTCATTCTCCCAGCCATCATAGTGACCCTAAACAAGAGGCCCAGATAGTCATGCCAGAGTGTAGACACTCATTTTGTAATATATGTTTTTTGTGGTTGTTTTTGTACACCTCAGCTTGAAATGGAATGAAATGGTCATGTGGAAAAGAATTTCCCTAACAAGGGACAATAAAAGTCTAATGTCTAATGTCTAAAGGTCATCTGAGGACTCCCATGGAAGGCAAAGACTTGGTGAGAGGCAATGAATGGAAGCTTTTGAGACAGATTGTATGCAGCATTACAGCCTCTTGTACATTCACATAAAAGCCACAAGAGAGAGCAAGGTTGAGGACATGGCCCTTGGAGTGGTCCTTAGACCAAATTTAGTGACAAAAAGGGGAGAAAGTGGGGCCTGCACATGGATATCAAACACCACCATTATCCCCCCAAAAAAGAAATGTTTTAAATCTTGCTTATCAAAAGAAGAAGATGCCATAGAAATTCATGGACAGAGTTAAACCATTCCAGTTGTGAAAAGCAACCAAGTGAGAGGAGGAGCAGATGTGTCTGTAAACACCAACATCTTATAAATACGAGCAGCTGACATTTATGGTCAAACTGTGAGTCCTGGTTCTGCAGCGTGTCTGACATGCAGCCTCACGGCCGCCATCTCCTCCTTCATCAACAACATCTGGTGAAGGAGCATTTAGACCGGTGGAGCAAAGTTAAGAGGCTCTTATAGGCACACAGATGATGACAGCACTGCTCGTACTGAATCTATTATCACCTGGACGTCACCATTTATTTATCTGGCAGATTTAATAACTAGTTTGTTCTGAGATTAACTCTTAGAATTGGATAATATATTCATATCAGTTTCATTCATCACTGCAGAGGGCTCCAGCAAGAAAACACAGCGTCATCCAACAATAAAAAAGGTGACCACTGTTTGAACAGATAAAAAATAATTGCAGCCATGAAAAGTTTCCTGAGTTATAACTTCTGGCTATTTCACCTTGTTGTGCAGGGCATGCTGTGTAATAAGTCTTTAAACACATTCATCTGTTACTAACCTGAATGTCCTGGGTCGTATTCATTTTCTCAGCCGTACCATTAACAAAACACCCTCCTGTGCGTAATTTTCCAAAAATCAATCTCACCCAGCCTCATGTAGCAGCTGGTCAGGTCTGTATGTTCAATCATTTGTGTAATTTCCTTGTCAGGTACAACCTCAGTCTGAAGCTGAGTGGATGGATCTACTACTGCCGTTCAAAAACCATCTAACAACAAATGTGATGGGCTGTTAGGTGTGGTCTTGGTCTCATGATGTCAGAATGTGAACAGGATGATGAAGAGGACTGTTTAACTGTCACTGAAGCAGAACATTTAGTGGTGGATTCATGGATCAGACACTTGTGATTTTTGTGGTCAATCACCTTGTTATAGGGAACAGCATTTTACGTTATAAGGACTGAAACACTGAACAGTTGGACATGTGCATTCAAAAGTTGAGAGAGGTCAAATTAAGTTCACCTGTAAAGGTTAGAGTGCATTTTATTTCACCAGAAAAACAAATATCCCTAACTTTTTGTGTGAGTACTGTATATTTGTACATTTTTGCAGTCATGTGGAGACAGGGTCAACCACATGTATTGGACCATCAGAAGACACCTAATGCAGAATGTACTCAATGTTGTCAATAATTTCTCTGCCTTTTTTCTCTGTTGCTCTCTCTCTCGCTCGCTCTCTCTCTCTATACGTGATGAAATGTTTTTTTTTTTTTTTCCCTTGAGCTAATTTATCCAAATTTAAAGGGGGGCATTGCAGCTTTTTATCTGTCTTTTTTTATCTAATTGTCATAATGATCATATAAACCAGCAGTAAAGTGAAGAAATGATGATAAGGATTGATTTCTTTTTTAGCTGGTGTATCCAGACTGACTTCAGCTCTCAACCTCCAAAAAGTAAGCTACAAACTTCAAAGTTTTTCTTCCTTTGGAAGTCTTGGCAGATTTTCAGTTATATATTCTTTTAAAACTCTCCAAAATCCCCCAAATCTCCAAAGAAAACTTGAATTTAGTAATGAGAAGAAAAAGGAGTGAGTACTTGTACAAGAGCTGATGAGCACCCTTGTTATTCTGTTTAACAATTCATTAAAGCCGTACTGATGCAGCCGCCATTAAAACTGCTTTTTTAAAGAGCCTTTAAAAGAATGTAACTCAGTAGACATTAAAGTCAAGTAGTTTACGCTGTCCTGCGCCAACGGCAGCTGATGTCATGCTTCGCATTCTGAGAAGTGAGTGTTCTCCCAAGGTGTTTTTATTAATTCAAAAGGTCCTTTCTCACTTTTTAATGTGTGAACTGATTTTTAGTGACTCCAGTGAGCCCATGGTTGGATCTGTGTGGTGTTTTATCCTCAATTGTAGTTTCATATGCAGAGATAATATAGCCCATACATACATATACATACATACCACAGCTATCACTGCCTCCCCAGCATCTGCCTCAGAGAGCTCATCTGGAGATTTTTTTTGCTGCTTGCTGCCTCTTCTGGTGTTTTGTCAAGCCTGTGAAATGTTGGTTGACGGTTCCAACGCTCAGTCCTGCCAAATAAATCTTGGAACCTTGCAGTAAAGCCCCTCATTAAGCCATCTTAGTCAACCTTGGTTTGGTGGTGATGTTCCTTCATTTTGAACACAATATTTGCAGAATAATTCCTGCCTCTCCATCTGTCTGCTCGTGTCCTGCTGCGTGGTGTTTGGTTTGGCTCAGAATAGATGAGACATGGATGTTGCCATAAATTAGGCATGACTTGTTGGTAGTCTAGAGGCTTGAAAACAACAACAGCACTGGCCTGTGTTCTCCTGTTTGCATAGTAGGCCCTGTTCATGGATTCTGAAAACATTTGGATTTAATGTGAAGCATTCATCTGTTTGTTTGCATCAATTTACAATCTTTATTCCATCTGCATTTAGATATGCACAATGCCCGAGGAATCCAGGGCTTCAGTCCTTTGGGATGATTGCATGGTATCACTTCTTATCTATATTTAACGACTGACAGAGTAGAAACATCCTGAATAATCTATCATGGCACAAGTCACAAGTCACAACTTATGAGGGAGAGGCATGAGCTCAAAGTAGAAAAATGTGTTCATGTATTTACTGCATGAATTCAACTACTGAAAACTAAAACAAGTCATTGAAACATGTGCAATCTGAAAACAAAGACAAAACTTTGTCTAACTTTTGACCTTTTGAATAAAAAACTGTCATCACTGCAATTTATCCTGATATACATTTAAATGGAGTAAAAAACAAACAAACAAACAGAAAAAGTAATTAAGGCTCTAAGTTTCTTTACCTGTCTCCCTTGTGCCATGTTTAGTGTGAATTTGCTTTTTTTGAGAGGCCTTTGACCTTTGACCACCGAATCCTAATCTGAAATGATCTAATACAGGGGTGTCAAACTCATTTTCGTTCAGGGGCCACATACAGCACAATGTGATCTCAAGTGGGCCGGACCAGTGAAATAACAGCATAATAACCTATAAACAAGGAAAACTCTAAACATTTCCATTTGTTTTAGTGCAAAGAAGAGCCACATTGAACTAGCTGGGAATAACTGTTAAAGCAAATCTTATCTGATCTAAATAAATATTGCCTACATGCGTTATTGTGAGCTTTATGAAGCCTGGTAAGTTTTTTTGCCTTTATTTGATAGCACAGTTGAGAGAGACAGGAAACAGGGAAGAAGAGAGAAGGGGAATGACATGCCGCAAAAGGCCGCCCAATGTGGGATTCAAACCGGGGCTGAGTGCAGCAAGGACTGTAGCGAGGACTGTAGTCCCTGCATATGGGGCACCTGCTCAACCCACTTAGCCACATGGTGCCCCACCTGGTCGGTTTTAACTGCAGGATCTGATTCTGGAGGTAGCATCTGTTTTCTATTCTCCATATACTGTTAAACAATATGTGTGGTTAATAACAAAATAAGACGAAAATGTACAATAAATCACAACCTGACATCTCTTAGACACCACAGTGGGGACCTGGCTGGAACCACCAACAGATAAAAGTCATTGAAAAACTCAAACTGTCATAATAAGAGCAGGGAGCCACTACTGTTGGCATGAAACTCTGGTCCTTGTCAGACTAATTGTCAAGGATACACCATCTGGTGTTGAGGTGTCCAAATGTGTACTCAACTTTAACACGGATGGCACAGAGGTGTTCATTAAAACTGTCTGTGCTGTGGTTGAGTTGGAACCAGAAAGACTCTTCATGGCCTGGGGTAGCGTGCAGGGTCTCTGGTGGGGTGTAGAGACACTTGGACTTGCTGTATTCCCAAGCTTGCTCCGGGGTGTTTTGCTGGATATCTGAGGGGAGCGCACACGAATCATATGCTGCAGCTTGTAAAATGACTGGGGATGATGGGGGGTAAAATGACTTTCAAATTATATCAGATGGGGAGGTACACAATGCAGTGCATGAACCCACTAAATGACTGTTAATTGAATTTATTCATTCCCTAAAAATCCCTGATGCTTTTCCTTCATTACATGCAGTGGATCTCCTCAAATATTACAATAGCTATTGCAGTGGGTACAGCCAGAATCACCATCCCAGCACTTAGTAGATACTGGAATGATAACAATTGACACAAGGGTATTTACAATGTTATGTTTTGTCAACTTTGGTTAAAAAAAAAAAGAAAGAAAAAAATCATGTCTATTTTGTTCATTCTGCAACAGAACCCTGCTATTGACAAACTCTGTAGCTGGTTTCATCTTCATGGGGTTCTCCACTGTTTTCTAAGTTAATCATTATTCTTTTCACACGCAAGTTTCAAGGTTCAAGTTTCCTTAAATTTGCATCACATTCAGAGTAGAATACATTAGAAAGTAAGTGCTGCTAGTCAAATAAATTAGGATATCAGTTCTGAACTAAAGTTAGTTAAGTTAGTTAGCAGCCAATTTTTACAGACCTACTTGCAACACTTGCCATATGTCAGCACACCCTGCTACAGCACATCATGGCAAGTCATGGTGCCACCACTGTGCATTTAATATGATTTTTAACTATTCATGGTCTCCAGTTCAAATTGGATTTCAGTCAGCCCGGACACAGCTTGTCAACAAGTTTAGGTAAACTTGAATGTGTCATTTAATTCTCAGACAGGTGCAGTGGAGACTCAACACAGTATCCACAGAGTTAGAAAAATAAACCTAATGACTGAAAGTTTACACAAGGCACATATCCAACCGAACCTGAAACCCCTTTAGTACAGGAGATCCACACCATGGGAAACAGGCAGGATGTGGTGTCAGAGGGATGGTCAGGATGATGATGATGATGATGATGATGATGATGATTATGATGGAAGCTGTCCCTTAAGCTACCTCCCCGGTGTCCTGACCTAGGTACAGCCATAGTGTTACCATGGATGGGAGCTGTAGCCTGGCAGCAAGACTCGCTGGACTGTTGGGACCAAGCTGGAGTGGGTCATGGAGGCTGGGGCACAGACAGAGGCAGCGCTGGACGCTGCGGCCCAACCAGAGCAAGAACTGGACCTGGGACAAGATGCCATGGCTTGGCAGGGGAGGAAATGGGTCAAAGGGAGCTGGTGGTGGCAAGACTGTCTCTGGCAGGTGAAGCAAGTGGAATTAGTGCAGAAGCCAGGAGCCAGTGAAGCAAGTGAGGGGGAAAGTCAGCACAATAGCAGCCGTTAGCATGTGTACCTGCTCAGCCAACGCTGCTAGGTCCTGCTCATGTGTCAGCTCGTCTGCCATCTGAAGCAGTGGCAGTCAGCAAGACCATGTGCCTCTTGTGGTCACCCTCAATCCTTATGAAACTATAATGAAATATACATTTTTATTCAAACTGACTGGTTAAGTTAATGAAGGGCTTTCCCCATTAACACATCTGTCCAGCTGCTCCTTTTCCTTATTTTAACCCCCTGCCTGCTCTTCTACTCTGTAGTACAGTAGATGTTTATGTGAATAAAACTGCTCCTCACAGTTTCACACATCCCCTGTAATGCATGATGCAACATTAATGAGCAGTGAGAGGGGAAATATTGGTGACTGCTGGAGATATAAAAAAAAAAACATAGTGTTTCTAATGCATTGACATGCATGCTCCAGTGAGACCTGATAAAAAAGGTACCACTCATTTTGTTTTTCATATCATTATTTCACTAAATATTACCAGGTTTCAATTTAGGTTCAGTCTGAACAAGATTTAAGATTCTTTACTTTCACATGCATAGTGAGAAAGTACACTAACAACAAGCAAATGAAGTCCTGACGGTGCTGTCCTTCAAGTAGTAACTTACGTTAAAATTAATAAAATATAAATAACAACCTAAAAAGATAATTTCATTTGTAATGTCAGTGCATCTAAGTACATAACAAAACATATACAGGCTTTGTAAAGTGCATCAAATAGGCCTAAAGTGTAAGATGCACAGTGCTGGAGGGGTGTGCACGCCATGTCTTTATGTTTTCACCACAGTGGTCCTAAACCACCTGCCTGATTTCAGGGGCTGAATTAGCCCATTACTGGGGTGGGATGGATCATCCAAAATCCTGACATCTCTGCCGTTGGTCCTATCCATACGGTATGGGAAGGAGTCCGGCAGGGTTACTTCCTGGTCCAGTACAGTGGGAGATAACCATGTCTCCGTAAAACAGAGGATATTGTAGTCTCTCACATCTCACAGGACAGCAACCCTGGCCCTGAGGTCACCCAGCTTATTTTAGTAGTCTGTGAATAAACCTGTCAGAAAAAGAGATGACTTTTCTGACTGAAAGTTTGGTTGTTTGCCGAGAACACTCATATCCAGTTACATTTCCATGTATTGGATTATTTTGTGTCCCATATTTTGTGTGCCAATATACTTGCGTAATAGAAGTCCCTTTAAAAGCTGTTACATTATGTATGCCTCTTTTAGACGCCAACAGGGACTCATATTTTCCAACAGGCAGTGACCTTTTCATCAAGAATGAACAACGAAGCTTCAGAGAGTGAACTGCTCAAATTAGGCGGGACCAATCCTATCTAACCAAATGCTAACATTTAATGCCTTTGAACATGTTAATTATTTTGGCATTTACTTAAATTCTTCTTCTTCTTCTTCTCCCCTTCATCGTCATTTCTTATTCTCTTTGAGCTTCCTCAACTTGGAGCGATGGTTTTGAAGAGGATAAAGCTGAACTGTGTATATGGTGCTTTTCATGGAACACACACCAGGACTGAAGTGTTGGGTAGACGGCCCAAAGGAGTTAAACTGATTGGTAGCATCATTTTTCATCTACAGTAACTTTCTGCTATGATGAAAGTGATATCTTATCTTCTGTTGTGATCAGGATGACCTTTCACCAAGAGTTCCACGCTAAATGCTTAGAGCAATAATCGACACAGGAGTTGATTTGGGACAGCAGTTTGAGCTGTCAGCGAGGTTCGTAAATTCTGAATGTAAACTTATTAGAAGCTAATTGTGTGATTTTTTTTTTTTCCTTTGGAAGGTCTAATACATGAGCTAACTAGCTAATGTTAGCATACTGTTACTAATAATCTAGCCATGTACTCTGTCTAATGAAAATGAAAAAGCAGTCAGCTTTTGTCTTACTGAGACAAAAAAACTTAACAAACATCAACAACAGATTGGAGATGATAAGAGAATCATGAGAGAATAGAATGGAGGGGATTTGCTTTCCTGTTATTGTCCCTTGTCCCCACAATGACCAGCTACCTTCTGATGTTAGAAATAGAAAAGAATGGAATATACTTTTACTTATACTTATACTTTTATTGTACCCATGGGGGAAACTGGACTCTTGTGCCTTCACACATTTGAATGAATGAATAACTAAATGCTCATAAGCAGCAGCAAGACATACTCAACAGATTACAAGGTCAAAAAGGCCCCCCCCCCCCCCCCCCCACACACACACACACACACACACCCAGCCTGAATACTTTGCCTCAAGAGCTGTTTAAAATCTTGACAGCAGAGGTAAAGACCTCGAACTCAGCATGAAGAATTTGCGACCAGTCCAACAACACTCTCTGAGAACAGACTGCTTGTGGCCTGAAGTGGGGGGGTAATCTTGTCTGTCACCTGTTTGGTGCAGAGAAGGTAGTGCCTTTCTGCTGCCTGCTGCTGCAACTAGGTTCAGTGATGACAATGTGGTTGATTTATTGTCCGACTGCAAAGTTGCCACATCCTCAGAGGCAGCAGTATACATGAGGGTCAAAACATAAAATATGTCTTATTTATTTTAACTCAATCCTTTACTGACACAGACTGTCTTGTTGAGATTACCATCTCTTCCTCAGTACAGACCTGGGTCCACTACCAACTATAACCCCACCACTGAGACCCTGCAGGATTAACAGGGATAAATAAGTGAATGTGTGTTTTTTTTTTCTAATGCCCTGACATTTACAAGGGAATCAGTAAATTCAAATCATTGACCTTCATGTTAATGGCCTGGGTTATTTGTAGCTATATGGAAAATGAAGTATCTCTAATAGGGAACTTGAAGTAGAGCTGGTAAATTTATGTATTTCATAATTAACAAATATGCAAATGATGAGAGCAGAGTAGTGTTGACCCAAACTCCAATTAAAGTGATATGGTGATTTGCAGAGACAAGTAGCAGGCTCCAACCTTTTACACTGCAGACCTAGCTGTTCAGTCAGGTTTGGAGGCAGCAGGGCAGCCAGCCTTTTCTTGTGCTCTCCTGTAAACACCAAGTCCATCCTGGGAAATCGAAACCACTCCAGCATGATTCACCTCATCACTACACCGAGGTCCTTGACAGTTGCAAAGCCCCCCACCCTCACATCTCCAGTGCACTCCAGAGACACCAACCGTGTGTAAGAATGTCAGAATGGAGATCAGCAAAGCTCTGTGCTCCCAGGGTTTGGTTTTATTATCAGGCCTGATCACCAAACCTTTGGCTACATTTTAACATTTTTGCTTCAAAACTTTATGATGTTCTGTCATCCATTAAGAAAACCAGAGCTGCTGTAAGTGTTTCTATTTATGTGTGCACAGAAGAGTCTGACAGGTGAGCCACAGTCATCAGCTGGAGAGGTGAAGAACCAGCAGTTGTTCATAAAGTTAACTGTTATGAAATGACTTTGTTCAGAAGCTTAGCTAAACAGATAGTTTGGAGGTTGGCTGGAGAGTCTGTCATAAAGAGAGTGGGTCCAGGTCAGGTTTCTTGAGCAATCGATGAGAAATGTTATGTTTAACACTGCTTGGAAAAGAACCAGAGGTCAATGAATTGTTATAAATCTGACAGGGTCAACAGTAGAAAACACCAGTTTAAGGATGGTATCCAGGATGCAGTGCAAAGGCCTTGAGTAATATGTCTAGACTATAGTAAGACTGGAACTGTAGTGGAAGAATTGACTTTAGGCTTTAAAGAATCAAAGGATCTAGATGGATTTTCACAGTTCAGCCACCCAGCTCCCACTCAGACTCTGCCTCTGCGTCTCTCAGGCTGCCAGCCACGCCCACCTTATCAGTTAACTCTGTTCACCTGTGCACACATCTGCTTCTCATCTCCAGTCAAGAACAGTATATAAGCCTCTCCTGCCCCCTTAGGCTCCTCCAGGTGGTTCTTATGCTGTATACTCACTAGAAAAGGTCAGTGATTTCCATATACCCAGTGGCATAGGTGGCGGTAGGGCAGGAGGTATGGGGGAAGCTATGGGACAAAAAAAAAAGTCTTTACCTATAGGCAGATACATATATTATTGCTATGTTCATCAAACTGAGATCTCATTTCTCTTTTACCTTAATGAAGCAGCGTCCACTGCGGGGCCTTTGTGTCATATTTCTCAATGATTTCCTCAGGTTTAATCCTCTTAGTTATGACACTCTCGATGTACAGAGGTGACAGAGAGGACAGTCTCTGCTGGGCCATAGTTGTCCTCATCCAGTTGCAGACCTGGAGCATCGCTGAGAATGTGCGCTCACACATTGCCATCCCAACTGGAAGCAACAGTGCCAATTTAAGCACTTGGGTAAAGTTTAGGTTAAATCCAGGCAATGCAGTGGCTTTTTCCAGAGTTACACCACCTGAACTCATTTTCACCATGACCATTTCAGCGTGGGCAAGATCAGTGTTGATGGAGAGAGTGGAAGCATATTGTTTCATCAGTCCTGAAGCACCATCAGCATCACAGTTTAACACAGCATCTACACATTTTGCAATTTGCATTGCTTCCTCTGAGAAGCGTTTGTTACAGGCTCCAACAAGTGCGTCAATGACGGGATAGAAGAGCTGTTTTGCCCATCTATCCTTGGGGCTCTCTGAACCGGAGGCGCACAGCTCCCTTTGCCCCAGCGTGCTCCCCACAAGTGCAGAAGATAAGATGGCTGTCACGCATGCAGGGCGCTCATGTCGGGGTTCCTGTTCTGACAGAAATGTCACTAGACTCTCAAAAAGTGATTATCTCCCTCCAGGTCTCCTCCCAGTTTTCTCTCATTTCCTGTAGCCCTTGGATGCTGGCCTGCAGAACACTGGAAGCTTGAGCAAGCGTGGTCTTTATTTTCTGAAGGGCCTGAGACACGACATGGATGATGCACAGGGCATGGGAAAACACAACCAAACACACAAAATACTAGTTTTCCCACACTGTGAAGCAGACCTGAAGCGTCTGTAAATCTGCGGTATGGGGGCACGGAAAACTCATCAAGGGTGGTCATGATGGAGGGAAGATCGGTCCGCTTTCACTCCCAGCTGTTTCTGCATTTGTAGAAAGATATGGTGAGTTCCAGGTTGGCCGAAAAATGTGTATGGGTTTGGCTGGGTAATGTGTACAGGCTTTCCATGACACAGAAAAACACCAGATTTAACTTGTGCACCATACAGTGGATGTAAATAGAGTCGGTGATCCTGGCGCATCCTCTGCTGCACCCCGTTAACTTTCCCAGCCATAACGGCAGCACCATCATAACGCGTCACAACCACAGGAAGTTTGGAAATCCCATTTTTATCCAGGACATTTTTAATGTGACCATGTATTGCCTCTGCATCGGTCCTCTCAGAGCAGTCGACAAATCCAAGCAAACGCTCTTCTATATTGTGTGTGTAGCGAATGCAAAATGTCATTTGTTTGGATTTGAAGCATCGAGCCTCATCATGAGAGTGAAAAAAACATTTGCCTCCATCTCTTTGATAATTTCTTTCATCACCATTTCAGAGGCTATTTGTATGAACTTGTTTTGGGTGTCATGACTTGTGACAGATGCTGATTTCTGCTGCATCATACAAAATGACGCATCTCGCTTGGCAAGAAAGCTGCACATTTCCAAAAAATTCCCACGGCTGCTTGAGCCTTCAGTCTCATCGTGTCTTCTAAAAGCAAGCCCTTGCTTTGCCGGAAACAAGATGATTTCAGCAATGGAGGTGGCATATTCCCCGTTTCCTTTTACGGTTTTCTTGTGAGCCGTGCTCATTTGTGCAATGACAGAACTGCACTGTCTGGACTGTTGATAACTCTGCCACTTTTCTACTCGTGTTGAGCAGATTAACCATTTTTTTCTTAACATTTCTCCAGTCCCTGACCCCACTGACAGTAAAGGCCTTGTCCCTAACACTGCAAAAAACCTGTCAGCATGGGAAACAGTACATAAAAACAGTAAAACAGTAATAAAACTGTGATTTTGGATGTAAGACCAGAAGGACTAAGACACCTAACATTTAAAAAGAATTAAAATTGCCAAAGGTGAGAGGATGGTACTCACAGACCAGGCTCATAAGTAACTGGGAGTCCATCCTGTCTTCTAAAGGACTTATGCAGCAAATTCAGGAGGAGTCCATTAATTATAAGTAACATTGTCAGAATGATGGATGAAGTACTTGTACTAATATGGTATATGAAAACAGCAGCATCACTGACCAATGTGTCACCAATGTGAACAATACAGACACATGAGCTGAATAAGCAATATTGTGCAATAATATATATATATATATATATATATATATAGTTGATATGTGAAACATAGTGCAATAAATCCCAATGAACCCTTGTACTTGTATATATTTTTCTTACATATTTTCTATATTTTATATATATATATATATATATATATTTGTATTTAGATTTATATTTCTTAGTATACCTTCTGGGCTTGAACACTTTTGCTCTTTTATCTTGTACACTTGAGCTGGATGTTGTTGCAAGGAAAAGCAATTTCCCCTTGGGGATTAATAAAGTATTCTGATCTGATGAAGGAGAAACCTCAGAAATCATTTCCAATGGTTAAAGTGTTGCCGAAGCAGAGAGGAGAGGAGTTAAAGACTGGACTGTCAGTCTGGTTTTGTTTTTACTTCCAGTTGTCACAGTCTTCAGTGATGAAGACGAGTAAAAACAAGAAAAGAAAAAGTCAGCATCACAGTCAGTTTTTAAGGACCTTTGTTAAATTTAAATGAAGCTCTGATAGTTAGTATGTTAATATGGCGTAATTTGAAATTGCAAAATTAAGGAGTAATGGGAACACGTGTCATTGTGTTGTGTGCTATATCATATCCCAGGTGCTGTCTTGTTTCATTGGAACATTGTTGTAAGAGGAGCTTCATTCTCATGACATCACTGAATGGAAACATACGCTGCGTTTCCACTACGTGGTACCAGCTCGACTCGACTCTAATCGCCCTTTCTGTGTTCTGTATCTGGAATCTGGTATCTGGTACAACTTTTCTTGTACCACACTGGTCAAGGTTCCAAAGCAGGTAAAGAGGTACTAAAAGGTGACATTAAACAATGCAGACCACTGACTGGACGAGAATTGTCACTGTCATTGCATCATCAATGTGCAGCATTGGTATCAAAGTCGAGTCGAGTCAAGCTGGTACCACATAGTTGAAACACAGCAATAGACATCGAAATCTGCAGTTGTTACTTGTGTTTTTGTTTGTTTTTTCTAAGAGCAATATAATTTTGAACAAACCTAGCGACCCTGCTTCAGACTATCACCGCTAGCATTTGTGATTCAGTTGGTCAGTACTTGGGCTGTCTTGAGCTGATCTTTCTTCTGATCTGGTTCAGGTTTAGCAGATGTTACCATGGTGATTTACCCCGATAACAAGTGAACCCACCATCAATGGACAGAGTTAAACCATAAAATGACTTCTTCAATCCCAAATCCAACTTTGTAATACAGACTTCAGGTTTCTGTGTATTCATAGACTCATTAACTCTGCTGAAGATGATGATGATGATCATCATCATCATGGGCCTGAGGGGAAGTGAAAAAATTCCAGAAACCAAACTCCATCGTTAGACAGTGAAGTAAACAAAAAGCAAAGCCAATAGCTGGAAGACAGGAGCGTCACTAGAGACACCCACTGTTGATTTCAGTCTCATAATAGAACATTAACCAGCAAATCAGTCCGCTACATGTGAAATCTTAAAAGCAGTTTAGAAAGAGGTAAAGTCTATTGCTGTTATTCAAGCATTCTTTTTCTCTTTCTTTTCTAAATTAGCATGTTCACTGTTAAAGATGAACAGATAAACATGATTACACCCACCTGTCCCACTTCCATTGCCGTTCACATGTATAAACGCAGCAATTTCAAGTGATTATACACTTAAAGGAGCAGTTTTCCCGCACCACACCAGGCAGATGTAGCTTCTGAAGGAACAAAGAAGTTGCTGATGGGTGAAGGTCCAATTTTGTACCAAAGTATCCTCAGATAAGAGTGCAGTAGCATCGCCTCTGCATGTGGAGGTCAGTAAAGTAGTTATTAGCAGTAGTAATCATATGCAGAATAAGAATTACTTTCTTAATCCCTAAAGGGAAATTCATTTGGGTGTACTCATGAACTTTTCCTCTGCTTTGCCACACAATATTGTGTGTTGGGTGAAGCCCCATGAAAATTTAAGTCTGTGTAATTTGATACAAGAGTTTTAGAGGGTATATTATATGTTGTGAAGCTGGAGTTATTCTTATTAAAGGGAGCGCCCGCCCTCCACACCTCATCCTGCTCTGCTCTGTGTGTGTGTGCCCTCTCTGCACCATGATTTGTCCTCACGTTCATTTTTGCATCATTAACTGACAAAACCACATCTATCTTTTTAAATATAGTGTCCCTGTCATCAGTGAGCAGTTAGTGTGCCAGTAGTGTGCCATCCATCAGGTTTTAGGTGACATCCACTGGCCACACTAATTGTGGCAGCTTCTAGTCGCTGTCCTTTGTTTCAGGTGTTCAGCTGTGGTCTTGATCTGCACTCTTAAGTAAGCAATCACTCCGATCCATGTTGGTCAAGCACAGTAAACCTTAATGAATGAATGAATTTCCCTTTGGGATCAATAAAGTAATTTCTATTTCTGTTCTATTAAGGCAAACTTTCACTTTTATCGCAAAATAATAAAACAAAAAAAAAGTTTGCAGTAAACGGCAGTACTGCTCCACCCAGTCTCCTCGGGGCCACCCATCTATTTGCCCAGTTTATGACATCATTGTCTGGCATATATTTTTCAAGATGAAGCCTTGTCACTAAAATAAAATGCATCTGAACAGTTAAATCAAATGACCCAGTAGAAAATTCACTATTCAAGTCATTTAATTAAATAAAAAAAGAAAATCCAATAGTAATTATGACAGAAAAATGACCTCCCGAGACCGTCTGCTTCAGGAGGAGGTGGTGGTGGATGGGTTAACAGGATTATAGGATTCTTATAAGAAAGCAGCAGGTTATGTTTGTTCTATTATACATGAATGTTAACCACATCGTCATCCACTGAAACCATGACAATGAAGATCATCTAATGTTAACAAAGCACTATGTAGCCCAAACCAAGTTCTTTTCTTGGTTATTAACCTAACCATGCTATGACTGCTTATTATTGTAACCGCAGTGACATAAGTCCAGTAGGCCTGCTGCTATGAGGATGCTTTTTCCAGAGACACTCATATGGATTGTATCAGAGGATTAAAAAAAGGGCCTACAGACCACTGGGTTCTCAGTCTGGAGCGCTTGATGACTGGTTACTTTGTTTCAAGTTTACTACACTTGTAGATTAGAGCGCACACACACACACACACACAGGCGTTCCGGTTTCTGTGGTTATGTTGTGCCGTGATTTGTGTGGCGTGAGCCGTGCGCTGACGTCGGGAACGCGGTGCGCCGCGTCTCTCGCTCACCACAACCATAACTCCCTGGGACGGCTTTCACTCCGTTCATCATCCAGGCGTGTAGTGACGTACCCACTACTCGTCCCGTTCTTCATCCATTCGCTAGCAAAGACTCTGGATCTTCATACACCTTCATACATTAACAAACACTGACCTGCATTCACCTACACCCCCGGTCCTTCTCCACTTCTCCTCTGCGGAAGCGCGCGCCGTTGCAGGGGCGGTATTTAACCAGTGCGGGGCAAAGGAGCCGCCTGTAACAGCACACAGGGGTGTTCCGGTTTTTGTGTTATTGTATTTATGTGAGTATGGTGAACCTGGCTTAAAGGGACTTGTGGCAGGTTTTGTGAAAAATTAAACATGCACAAGTTTTTTTTAATGTAAATGGGTGATGAAGCGTTCAAAAAAAGCGCTCAAATGAGCCCCTGCACTATGTACTGCAATTCGGACTCGCGCAGTTCTGCTGTCAGATGATGCTGAATGTGCATTCTCAATGGCTTTCGTCTTGGATACAGGAAGAAGACAAGCGCGGTAGTAATGCACTCTGCTATGGTAAACAAACGACCCACCACCACACAAAGTCCACTGAAAAGTCCCACAAAGAAGAAAACAAAAATTTTATCAGCAGCATCTCATCAATCAAATTGCAATTACCCGCAGCGGCCGGCGTGTCAGTATTAAGTCTAATTTCTTGATCCTGCCCCAAGTCCCTTTAAGGATAAGACTAAGTGTGTTTAGCTGGTAAGTAATAATGTCTGTGTTTTTCATGATGTGTGTTTTTGAACCACTATGGTTTTGGTACTCCCCTTGATAATGGTTTGTCCCAGCAGACCTGATTGGGCCAGTTTGGCCTAACTCTTGCCCCTATTTAAAGGAGCTTCATTCAGCTCCTGGGAACTCTGAGGGAAGGTGTGTTAACCTGATGTGAGGTTATGACGTGGCTGTGTTTTTCTGCCTTTTGTTGGCCTTCAGTGTGTGTTGTTGTTGGTGGTGGTGTGTTTTTGGAGGAATAAAAACCTTTTGCTTTTGGAACCTTTTGCTGGCACCTGAAGCCTCACTGGCTCCTGTTCCTACCCTCCACCTGAATCCAGTCACTTCCTGATACGTGGACTCGTGGGGAGGTCACTCGGTCCCTCACAATGCAATATTGGTTGATGTTTTTCATGAATCCAGCATTAAACATGTAACGAGGAACATCACTGAAAAGAAAATAACAAACTAACAGCAACCTCATCCACCAACCAACAACTAATAAATACCACTGTGAACATTGTGAACATTATGAACTCCACAACCACCCGTTCTTGTTGGAGGACAGTGAACAGACAGAATATAAACAAATGATTACCGAGCTAACAGACGAATGCTAACATGGAGAACCCGACTGCAGACGTCTCATTAAGTCACATTACTAATGTAACATAACAGAATAATCTCCCAGTCAAACTCTGCTTCCCAAAAGTTATAATCTGCTCCGCAACCCGGTTAAGGTAAAAAAAAACCCAAAAAAAACAATTTGACGAATAGCGATCAGTGAAGTCCTGTTTGGTCCAGAGAGAGCATCCTCTGCGGCTGTGTTGATCAGCCTGTGTAAGTCGCACTCTTTCAATCTCTCTCAGGAGCACAAATATTCACTGCGGCCATGAGGAAACACAGCTTTTTGATGTGATGTTTTTCTTGTTCTCAAATACAAATAATTTTAAAAGTATTTGTTCAAAATAAGTATTTGTAAAAAAACATGTTATTTGTGCCTTTCCAAATACTGTATTTGGCTTCGGCTCCACCCCTAGAACACAGATTGACATCTTGCTGTAATTATTCAGAAGGAAGTGTTTTAGTAGGAGCTTTCACATTATCCTTTATGTAAATCTGTGAAAAGTGAATGATTGCTGTACCTGCCAACAGCCTGGAAGAGTCTATAAAAGTTAACAGTGGATGCTTAACAGCATGAGACACCTCATTTAAGTTTAACTTTACAATGGGCCACAGCAGCCTGCAGACATTCCTGCTTCCCATAAAGCCACTCTGCTGTGCTGTAAAGCTCCCTCTGAGGCTAAGTCGCTCCTCTCCTCTCAAATGCTGCCAAAGTAGAGACCTCCTTGGGAAATAGGACTTCATACATTTACAGGCATTTTAACTATTTTGTCACTTGTATGTGTTGGATTGGAGTTGCTGTAAATCACACTCAGTTAATTTTTTTGTGCTCTGCAACATATATCTGATAAGTCTGCCTCAGTGGTAATCACAAGGCCTCCAAGTATTAGCATTCTTTCCACCGTTTGCATTTCATGAGTTCAACATTTTCATTTCCAAGTGCATGAAGCATGAATATGATCACACCATCAGATCACACTAAGATTTTTTGTTGTTGTTTTTTTACTTTACACAGAATGAGGCACAACTAACTATTGTACACTAGGGCACCCAGTATTTTCTTTTCGCTGTTAATTGATAGTCAAATACATTTTCTCTGCTAGTGAAATGAAAACAGCTGTAAAGTGATAGTGATTTAGCTTCATTTACATAGACATATTCAATTGAGATCAAATGTTTGTGCATGAACCAAATCCAGGGTCTTACTACTGTATGTCTTTATTTTCTCCACATCCTGATGACTGCAGTGCTGCTGTGAAGACCACAATGCAGCGTGTGTGTGTGTGTGTGTGTGTCTTATCAAAGTAGAAGTTTGCACAGGGAGAACAACTGACTGCATGTGCAGCTCTTGCATCACATCACTTTTTCAAAGCCAACTCAAACCTCTCCGGTTTTGTGGAAGTTCGATTGATCCTGTAAATGAATATTTGAGTTCTGCTTGCATTTCCATTCAGCTGACACTTCTTCTGTGTCTACATAACATCACTTCATTGTCTGCATGATACATCATAAAGTAAATGTATGCAGGAGCACAAGGATATAGAGTATGGAAAACAGTATGTTGCTGCTGTGATGTTGGGTGTAGAATTCCGAGTAAAGGCCACTATCAGTGTTTGATGATGTGCTGGCTCTGCAGAACACCCTATTAGGAACACTATTATGATACTTGGTAGGAACTTCCTTTTCTGCAGCTTTGTCAGATGCACATTTATGCTGCTGATAGAAGGAAGGGAAAATCATTATGGGTTCGTATTGGAGCATGTTCCACAACACCATCAGCCAGCAGCTTGCAGTCCATCAACTCTAAGGGCGGGTGGTGGTAGAGGGGCATAGCACAAGTCCAGCCTTTGGGTTTGTGTATTGATTCTGTGACTGCTGCTGAATATTGCCTTGTATCTGTCACCTCTGTGTCAAATATTTGTGAACATGAAACTTCCATGACCTGCTAGCACATGATTTATAAGATGTCAGGTGGATTTCTAAATCTCTCTTCTCATCTGTGATTTGTCTGAACTTAAAAGAAAAGCACTGTTTGTATATGTTGTCTTCATTGTAAGAATGACTACAGTCCACATGTGACAGCAGCGCTGTCCACTTACTTGTCTTTTGTAAAACAGGATGTAGGAGGTGCTCTTCCGCTGCTCACAAACAGTGGCACCGCATGTTTCTGTGACGACTGAGTCACTCTAGGTGAACCAGCGGTCAGTCACCTCCTCTTGTGTCACATCTGGGTCCACCGCGTCACTGATGACGGCACTGGGGACGGGGGGGACATGACACCCCAGATTCATAGTGAGGCCGATCTGTCCTGTCCACTATGTAAGGCGACAAATGTCGATAAAACAGAGGATTAATGTTCTGTTATAGAGCTGAATGGGAAAAGGTGGGGGAGCTGTGGATGTGCACAAAAAAACAAGTACATCACACCAAATGCGTGCCACTAATGCATCGCTTTGGGTTGTGAGCGCATATGACACTCATGGCCCCCATGCACACACAAGCCTTTGCCTTAGATAGGCAGGGAAAACCATGAACTCGGTGGTTATGTTGTCCTGAGCTCTGTTGAGTTAATCTACATGAGGTCCAGTGTGATGACTGTTTGTTATCAGATGGTTTAATTCTTCTTTACCTGTCTAGACGGAACCAGCAGCTCTCTGGACAGGATGACGGGGTCATGGTCTTTAGACAGTTGGAGAGTTGGAGAAAACCTGAAGCGCTTCAGATGTAAGACCAGCAGCCTAAAGATGAAATATGGTGTTACAAATGATGATGAGTATTTTTCAAAATTAAGTCCTCGTAGTTACTCATTAGAGACAGTGTGTGCACCAGTATCTTCACTGTGTGTACTTGATGTTGTACCTTGGTAAATTGACCAGTTTTGAGCTCTGGCTTGATGTAGTGGCTCCACACTTGCAGTTATACTCCAACTTAATGTCCTGCAGAACAGCACAAGACCAACATGTGTTCACTTCTGTACTGGATTCACATGCACAACAACAAACAGCTAAATGTCCTACACAGCTGATGCAGCAAATGATCATGTGATTATCTAACATGAACAAAAGTGTTTCATACCTGTAGGTTATGTTCCAGCATCTGTTGTACACTTCCACCTCTGGGTATCAGGTCCAGGGATAAGTTGGTAAATTCTTCTTCCCTGGTTGACTGTGCTCTACAACTACACATTGACCAGATAATACAGTTATAATGATGCTGCAGAGGTTCTAATGAGGCTGATAGTGGAGAGTGGAACAACTCACTTCTCTGCTGTGAATCTACTAAACATCTAAACATCAATTCACAAAAATTACAAAAGAGTCTCCTTTGTTTTTTGTCTTGAAGAACCTGTGAAGTCATGCTTGCTATGTAAATATTCATCTTGTCCTGACAGGCTTCTGCACATATGAATCATGTGTGTACTGCGTGTTGCTGAGTGGCCTTACCCCTTGCACTTCCTGGTGTTTTCTATTTTGAACACCAGGTGATCTCCACCGGACAGCTGTAGGTCCTGCCCATGCTGGAACCCAGCACCTGCATCTGTTGGCCCACAGTCCTCAGCTGATGCAGCACAGAGGTGAGGAACTCATGGGCATCCTGAGAATACAGGGAGGTGTTTACATCAAGGAGAGAGCATCAGGAAATGGTGAAACAACAAAGATTTAAACCTGCTCACTGACTTTTTGGAGGAGATCTTTAAACTCTGGGTTCCACAGGGAGACCGCCCTCTTAAAGGCACCAAGAAGGTAGGCAGGCAGGAATTCATGTAACAGATCTGGACTGGATTTGGGAATCTGACACACAAACATTACAAGTTAAACACATGTCAAGATCATCAGTTCTTCAATGACATGTTCACAATGTGGAGATGATTTTCTCTCTGCTGCTGTTTGTCTTGACCTGTGTGTGTATGTGTGTATGTGTGTATGTGTGTGTGTGTGTGTATGTGTGTATGTGTGTGTGTGTGTGGATGCAGATGTACATACCCTAGACAGATGTGGTCTTTAAGGTTCACCACGGCGTCTTGGTCTTGAAAAGTAACTTTTCCATGAGGTGACAATGATAAAATAAAAAGAAGCAGCAACAGACAAGCTTGAGTGGAGTGTTGTTTCAAAATAGTTACTTTTTTTTATTATTTTTCATTTATCAAGCATTACAAATAGTAGTCCTCCTGGTGGCAGGTGGCATTTAATAACCTGACCCAAGATCAGATTTCAAGCCACTTGATTTAGATTAGATAATATAAAATAACATTGTGACCACCTGACTAATATAGTGTTGGTCCCTTTTACTGCCAAATACACAACAAACTGTGATGCACTGTGTGTTCTGACAGCTTTCTATCAGAACCACCAGTTTGAGCAGCTGGTCTGTTGGATGGGACCACACGGGCCAGCCTTCTCTCCATGTGTATCAATGAACCTGTGGCTGTTCACCACTGTTCCTTCCTTGGACCACTTTTGATAGATCCTGACCACTGCAGACCAGGAACAGCCCACAAGAGCTGCAGCTTTTCAGATGCCTGACCCAGTCGTCCTTGTCAAACTGGATCAAATCCTTACACTGCCCATTGTTCCTGCTTCTAACACATCAACTTTGAGGACAACATGTTCATTTGCTGCTTAATATATTCCACCCACTAACAGGTGCCATGGTGAAGTGTTATTCACTTCACCTGTCAGGCCTCATAATGTTAGGCCTGATTGATGTATATTATATCTGTCACATACATCTCTGTACATTTATACATAACAAGATATATTATGTATAAAGAGACAGAGTTCCTTTTTGCCCTGGAGGAAGGAGAGAAAACAACTCTATATCTGAAACTAGTGCAGTACAGGCACTGTACAAGCTTCATTGTTACTGTATTTACAGAATATTTTGCCCTGATATTAGAGCACTGGATGGATGGATGGAAGTAGAATCAGTACACCCCCACTCCCACATTTCATCACAGTGTAGTACTGAACTTTCTATTCTGCTGCATTTGTTTGAAGGCTTTCATTAAATAGGGTACATACTGTAAAGAGTGTAACACCTCAGCTCACTGAAGCACGGCCCTGCACTGTACTGGGCTGAATTTCACCCTGGAGAAAAACTGTTTTCTTTTTTTTTTTAGGTAAATAAATGAGTTTTGTTGTTCAGGGAAAAGAACCTGTGAAAGCTATCTCACATACTTCCTTGTAGCTGCACAGTGACTATTTGCCCTCTCATTGTAATCTATTGCCTCGCTCTTTTTGATGCGCCATGTTCAGCTGCCGAGGTTGATGGATAAGATGCATGTACATGTGGTGCGGAAGTCAACTCCCAGGAGAGGGTGTTATTGATTTTGGCTGACTGCCTAGTTTATTAGGGTCAAGCTGAAGGCCGTGGTGGCAGAGAAGCTGTTGGTGATGGATACTTGTGTTTGGAAGTGGAATAAATCTTCCAGTTCCTATATATCCAAGCTGGAGATTTGATCAATCGATTAACCAGACAAAACAAAACCAGCACTTGCAAGAGAACGACTCATAGGTCTCCTGTTTCAATCTTGTTCAGTGGTCTGCTAATCCAGTTAGTCCATGCAGCCTTATTAAAGTTCTGTGATTCACACTCATCAATCACTGTGGTTATAGTCTTAAACCCATGGTCGTATGTTATTTATACTTTCCTCCCCCCAAGGCACAATTTACTGTGGTTTGATCTGGCTAATTAAGATTTTAAAAGAGCTCAGAAGTCTTTTAATTGTGTTTCATCTATCTTGCTGTCAGAGGGGAAAATGGTGAGACCTAATTCAAACCTGTCAAATCAGACTTTCATGATCTGCAGAGGATGAACCACACTGACTCTAGTGATGCTCTGAGAAAAAATATCACAGGCATCAAATCATTGTTGGGATATTGCATCCTGGGTAAAATTGACCAACACAGTGTACTGCAAGAGTTTGACTGAAATCCATCACAGATATTGTATCATTTCCTGTTGGTATAAAATTGTATGTTGTATGTATGTTGTTGTATGTTGTTGTATGTTGATAGTGCATAAATACCAACAGTACACAGTACATCTTTATTTTGATTACAGTTAAATTATTGTCAATGACACCCAACACTTCTCATAATATAAGAACAGTACAGTAAATATTGTTTACTGTACATTTCACATCAAAAGTCTCCCTGAGACTCAGTGGGAATATCCCAACCGTAACTATCTGAGATGGTGTCATGACCCCAACAATGGTCTATTCTGGAAAGGGGAGCAACATATATAAGGAACATACAATAATTTTTTGCATGATTGGAGAGATTTCTGGCAAAAATGTGAAGCTCAGCTTCAGAGAGAGGGAGAGCAAAGGTCAACACAACATACACAACAATACTGAAAGTGACACAAAATAAATGGTTACAGTACTGAACTCCCCAACAAATTTAAGACAGAACAACAGGGGCTTGAAACTAAAGAGCAGCTCTCCTCATGAATTCTCACTTAAATTTGACAAACAAAAAGTTGCTTAGTTGCTCTGGCAAAGAGATTGTCTTAAAAATGAAAGCAGGTGGCCAAGAGAGAGTGAAGTTAAGCTGCCCGTCCATTTATGCTGCAGGTAAAATGCTGGACTGATTGGCTGCATGTCCTCAGAGTTAACCAACATTATGCAGAGGGAGGATCCAGAGCAGAGGCCTACAGAGGCCGAGGAGCAGCACTGTAAACAAACACTTTACACACGTACACAATTGCATTCACCTGTGGGGATAGTGTGCAGTCTGTGCTTGCTACAATAATAACTATATAACTCAGATAAGAATTGAGACTTGGTTCAGAATGAAATGCATTTGGTCCACTTTTCCTCTGAGACTGAATTAACATGTTTAAAGCATCACACTGCTGCAGCTTCACAGAGCAGCTAGCATGCTGTAGACTATAATCTAATTATAACATGTTGTGCTTCATGATTCACAGCATGTGAGCCGCCTCTATTGTATCATTTGTTTAATTTATACTATGTACACAGTTTAATATTCAACATGACTCCAGGGCATTGCTATTGGGAAGTGTAATCATCAGCAAACATTATAGTGTAAGTGTGCATTTGCTTGTTGCTTAAGTGCTGTTTTAGAGATACACATGGAGAAAACACACATATACCAATGAAACAGAGCGTTATTGGCGAAACAGGGTCTGGTTTTGTCAGAAGATGAGCAAGCCTCAAACCGTGTCCTGTGGCATATTTCCTCTGCAGTGGCAGGAAGATGCTGCGACCGTGTGGCATCTGACATCGTTGGGTTGGAGTGTGATGTCATAAAAGTAGATGCATCCGTACCGAACACCATCCATATGGAGAGGCTGTGCTGTTGAAAACCTCCCTGGGGACACCATAACAAGCCTTATTAAAAACAGATTCTGCTGTGTGTGGGGGAGGACTCTACTGGTGCTTCATGAATTTAATCATGTTATGGATGCCCTCTCCGAGACCTGAATGGTGAATTTTTAAATGAGGAATGAGTTGGGTGCTCACGGAAAATGCATCCCCATGGTCATCATCAAGCTATCATCAGTTATACCTGGGTTCTCACACTGAAGTTGCAAACAGCCACTCTTTTGGTTCTCTGGCAATTTTTGTAATGGAGGGAAAAACACTTGAGATGATCCCTTAGGAGGAATTGCCACAAGCGCATACAGATGCAGTGAAGCTTGAAGGACCGCAGAGCAACAGGTTTGGAACGGTAGCTCACAAAAGAAATCCCTGGATACAGCTACCAGCACACAGCACCGACCAACACTTGCATCAGTCTTCCTACATATCATATTAGCAAGTGATGTACCTGAATGAGCATGAGTGATGATCTGATTCAGCTCTTAATGATGCTATTTAAGGGATTCATGTCCTTACAGATTGGCTGTGGCAGCAGTGGTGCAGGCTGCATTCCTGAACTGGATATCATGTGTGATGGCTGTTCACAGTTTGACAGAAATAGATTATAATTTACAAAGATAATGAGTACGGTGCACAGATCAGGACCTCGAGCTAAAGGTGCCTGGAGCTGATTTTTGGCTCCATGATGCTCAGAGTGGAGGAAACAATCCAAAGCAGAAGGGAAAGCCTCCTGAGATTACCCCACGTGTGGAATGTGAACACTGCAATAAATCCATGCAGTCATTTCATGTTAGGTATGTGAATATATTGCAACATCTTATGCTTAGGCATTAAAATGGATTGAACAAACTGAATTTTTAAATTAAGGTAAGTTGAAAACTAGAGAAAAGAAAAAAACGAATAATGAAAATCATGAGCTGAATCTTAAACAAGGACACTGCGGATGAGGGTGGAGGTACATCAGCAGAAAGGTCTGAGCCATGGAGGTGAAAGAAGATTTCAAAACAGTGGATAGATGATATAATCTTCATCCCCCCCGGATCTCACATCCAACCATTTGTGTTAAATACCAACTTAATCCACTCTGCTTTGAAATCAAAGTAACCCCAAAAACTGTGTAGTCTTTGGTGTTTCTCCTGTTGGCTGCAGACTGTGGCTGAAAGTGAGTGAGTGAGTGAGTGAGTGTGTGAGTGAGTGAGGAGGAAAATTTAAACCAAACACAATAAAAGTGTGTTTGGACAGAAAATGAAAGAAAATTGTCTGTCATCACTTTCTCTCCAAGGCGCACACACAATTATATATCATACACAAATTTGTCTGGTTCATGTAGGCTCATCACAAACAGGCAATGTCTGAACAGACATTAGCTGTGTCTGTGTGTTTGTGTTCAGCCTCTTCAATTCTGTCCGTTCTTTTTCATAGTCTGTGTGTTTATGAAGCAGATTCACGAAGCCTGAATATCTGGGAATATTTCACCTTAACCTCAGCTGGCACGCTCAAATCTGCGGTTCCATTTCCCCTGTGAAAATAACATGCCCACTGGTGCTTTTTCACTGACTTTGTATGCTCTGCATCTTAAACATCTCACATTCTGTCTGAATATAGGACTTTAAATACACTGACAGTGTGAACTTCTGCCTTACTATTAAGACTACTACTACTACTCCATCAGCTACATCCTCGCCACACAGCTGACAGATGGATTCAGTATTCACAGTGGGGCTGATTCCTATAGTGTGAAGTTGGTCTTAATATATATATATATGTGTGTGTATGTGTGTGTGTGTGTGTACACAGTCATCTGCTCACTGAGTTGTAGCATAGTTGCAGGTCTTGCAGGCAGTGGCATTGCCAAAACAATGGGGATGGGCCTGACCTTTTTTAAGTGTTGATACTAAATCATATATAGAGGAAAACAAGTATTTTTCTTAGGGTCTATTTATACTGGTGTTTTTGGATGTTAGTTCTGCACCTTAGGAGGAAGCTCAACAACAACAATAAAGGTATTTCATTTCTATTCCATTCCATTTCTACTTCTAGATTGTGACAACAGTAAATAGAACAGACAGACAGTCTGTTTAAGTAGTTTTTCGAACCATTGTTGGATCTTTCTGTGATTAAATGCTGTTCGATCTGAGCTGGTCACCTGTTATGTTTAGGACATAATTCAGATAATTATTATATGCAGATGACCTACTAACTTATTCTGATGGTTTATCATGACAAAAACTTGTTATTTATACTATTTATAACTGTATTAGCATATGTAAGTGGATTGGTGATGGTTTATTATCTTTATCTTTTAAATAACATTAAAATTCGATAGCTGGCTATTTAGAAATGGGGATCTCTTATACCCGAATGAAGATGTTATTTTCATCTCACCAGTAAGAGTCAATTCTAAGTAGTGGTAAATGTTTCACGCCAGTTATGCAACCATTGGTTTTAGCATTTAAAATCTCTATATAATTTATAATGAGAAAACGGCTCTGGAATATTAATAAGGAGAAATATGTTCAGAGTGAATGAGCCACTGTAGTTAAATTTCATGCTGTTCCAAGGTGAAAATCTCTCCTCACACTGCTTTTTAAAAGCAGCCAAGGGCAGATTAAGATAAATTGCTTTAATCAGAGAGGAACCATTTTGCACGCTGGACCTAAAAGAGCCGCTGCCAAATAAAGAAAGCCGATCTATCCAGTTGCAGGTCTCTGATATAATCTAGACTAGAAGACACAGTCCACACTGACACTACTTCTTGTGTTGTTGTTTCTTCGACAGGTATCTTCAATACCTTTGCGTTGGTTAGCGATCATTCACAGCACAAACACATCTTCCAACTGTAGCCTTGCAAGCCAGACAAGCAAGTTGATGATGCTGGAAAAGGCCGGCCTCTTGCTTGATGACAGCGATTTCCCACCGGGGTGCTGCACTATTTAATGCATATTGAAAGCATTTTTATGTTCAATCCAATATGACCATTATATGACATAGGCACAGTGCTGCCGCTAGGTTCAGCTATAAACAACATTACGTAACTTGCAAATAAATCACACTTTCAGCTGCCCAGCCCTTGAGAGCGATATTTATGAATTCAGATAACTTCACTTCCTCCACAGCAATCCCATTCAGATTGTTTTATTGTGAAATGCATGATAATGTATTGTAGGCAAACAGGGAAGCCCAGTGTTGCAGTGTCATCATCAGCTTGGAGGCTGTGCAACACTGGTCCATCTATGAAAATACAAAAAGCCAAAGCTGGTCTGAAATCTAAATCCTCCATGTTTGTCTTCACTGGTGAAAAGATGAAATTCATTTTTTCTGCCCACTAACTGCACTGGTAATATAATGTGACCAGTCAAATATGAGTACTAAAAACAGTTGAGCTGAGGCACACAAGCAGTTAACCAGCTGAGGAGCTGACATTATTTTTCGCTGTAACAGTGCACATAAAGGTAAATCAGCTTTAGATGGGAACTGTTCATGCACATGCTGTTAAAACACACACACACACACACACACACACACACACACAGATGCCACAGAATAAAACTGCACTTTATCTGTGCTCTGTGATTTTCACATGATCTGTGCTGGTGGGCGACAGAATTACAAATGTCTGAATCCCGTTGGCACCAAAATTGCTCCACTGCTGTTAATTATCAGAGAGACCTCATCTCCCAGACCTCTCCCTCTGTGTAGGTTGAGTCACACTAAAGATGAGTCACCAGTATCTGTTCTGAAGGCCTCTGGATATGACATCACCTTATCTTTTACTCACTTATTCATGGAAATAAATGTCATTTCTGCAAGAATAAACCAGGATTGTTACTGTTTATATGCAACTGTGCATATGTTCCTTTACACAGTTTTATAAATAAATGGCACTTGAGTCAGGATTGGTTGGATCTGTGGAGCACAAGACCTTTAATATGGCCTCACAGTGACAAAATATTATGTCACTACATACTACCAAGAGGCGGTCTGACCCATAACCCCTGCAACCATAAAGATATGATGTGTTTTTCAATTACCTCAGAGTATATGTATGTATATTTATTAACTATCCTGGCTTCATGCTAAGTTGTGCTACCTTAACAGTCCTCCTATGGGTTAGTATTTCATGAACAGCCATGATATCATTTAAGACAGATGATAGCCTTTATTAGTCCTACAGTGGGGGAGTTTGCAGTGTTTCAGTTGCAAAGTGGACAGTGCAAAAACACAAGTGTTCTTTCCCAAAATACCATTTTTACACCCACATTGTGTTCATCTGTTTTGATTCATGTGACTGTGGTGGCGGCATCAGCTTGATGGGTAAATCACAAAGTTTGACCTCAGTTCTATTTATTCTGAATGGTCACTTTTCCTGTTTCACATTCAAACCCCACAAATTGTATGTTTCAACCCATCATTTGCCTAATGTCTATTATTTTCACAGCAACACATAACCAGTGTGATGTGCATATTTGTGTGCTTGTCCTCCATCTGTATCAATATTATCCTGCCATTCAATACATTTTAATGCTCTGTTTGTTATTTATCTCTATAGCATCTGCTTCATCATTTTAGAAAGTAAGAGCTTGTGTATTGAGGAAGTGCCGCTATAGTTATGTCAACACAGAGCTCTTGTGACATTGCAGCCCTTAGCAGAGATTGTGATGTTTTGCACAGCCCATTACCCCTACCTAATACTGTGCCCTAAGAGCTTTATGGTATATTATATACAATGCTATATCAATGTGCAACATGCTTGATTGATATCCAATAGTTGTTGCAAGTACATATCACATCACACTGTTCACATGTAGCTGAAAGCATATACCCTCTGTCATTAGATTGGCTCCATGTTGGTATGTTGAGGTTTTGTGCATGGCCCATTAGTCACAGCACTCCTGCTTTCACACATGATATAGTGGACAATATGGTGGTGCACTGCCTGCTCCAAGCAACATCATGCATTTGTATTTCATCAAACTGTACTCTTGAACAGCCTCTTCATCAATATTGTACATGTGGCTAATTTTCTTTGTTTGATGTATTGTGCTATCAGCATCACTCTGTATGCAATAGCTAATACAAGCTATCTTCACAAATAAATGCATGGTGTAAGCAAAGCAGGGATAACATAATACAATGATGAGGTGAGAGAAACTGATAACAAACAGTTAAATTGTGTTTTTATTGTGTTTGTTTTTCTGCTTTATAGCTGATATGAGGGTTGTATTTGGGAAAGATGTTACTGTACTGTTAGATAGAAAACAGAGCTACAAAGTTTTATTTATTGACATATCTAAAGCCTGTGATTCTGTTGGTCACGCAATGCTGTAGGAGAGTTCACTTAAAATGAGGCTGTTTGAACACGTGATGCCGAGGTTAACTAATTTTTTCACAGCAGAACTCAGAGTTTGAGAGCTAATGGTCTCAGATCAAATAGGTTACAGATGTATCTGATGGAGTACCCCAAAGTGTTGTGCTTGGCCCCACTTCCTTTATTTTCTCTTTGTATAAATTATTCAGATAATACTCAAGATGGAACTAATACTCTGGTAGTTTATATTAAGGATGTTGCATTCATGTTTTTCTGCTGCCAGTAGTGCATACCAATAAGTGAGATTGGCCAATCCACAGCCACTACCTTTGCTATCTTTACATGCTGTTGGCATACATTGCAAGTGACATATGTTATATCATTCTCACACACAATGTTCCACATGACTTATATATGTATATATGTGGCCTGACTGTCATGCATCAGTGCATTATACATGCTGGTAAGTGGGTCTACTCTTCACAGCATGACAGGTCACCAGTCAACAGGGCAGACAAATACAGACAGAGAACCTCACACACTCACATTCACCCCTACAAGCAATTTAGAGTCACCAGTCCAGCTGTGTGCTCTGTCCTCCCACAGAGAACCCACACAAGCACAGGGAGAACATGCAAACTCCACAGTGAAAGGTCCTAGGCCTTGAAATTAAACCCACAGTCTTATTGTGAAGAGGATACAGTGCTAATCACTGTGCTGGCATGCTGACCCCTGATATTGTAAAGCTGCAGCTTTATATCAAATGAAAGCTAACTCTAGCTGGATAAATACGCTGCTTGCTATTGAAATGTGTTGCTATTGAAACATGCACACATCAGGCTGAATGAACTGATTATCAGGTTACAGACAAGACAGATACAGCTTGTTACCTGATGAAAACCACTTTCTCGTCATTGTGCTTTGCAGAGTTGACTGGGAATTTTAGTCCATGTATTGACTAGGCCATTGGTATATTTCTATTCATACACTCAAACACTGACATATTATAACACACTTCACAGGGGCAATTTTGAAATCTTCATTTCAGCAACTGCTTTAATGCAGCTCAATTGCAACTTGAGTTTTTCTCCTTGTGTTTGTTTCCTTTGAGCACATCCTTTAAACATGTGGGTGTAGCCTCCTGCCCCAGGCTCCTCTCTACCTCTCTACACCTCCTGCTCACCACCTCATCAACACCCCTGTTCAGGCTGACTCCCCCACTCATTGTCAGATTGCTCAGTCAGCTCATTTGCTCTCGGCTACTTCTCCAAAGTAGAAACACTCAAGTGTTTCTGTTAACTTGTTTCTGAATAATGACAAGCATCTCTTACTTTGTGTCTGCATGGGTTCCAACTCCAACCTCCGGTCATGTCTCCAGTGTTCTCACCACTACCGCTGGCCCTCACTCAGCCTGCACTCCTCCCTACTGCAGCCCTCTCCAGCTGCCATCTTTACCTGGTTAACCTTGTAAATGTCTTTACCTTCATCTTGTCTACAATCACATCCAAAACTAAAACTAACACAACCTCTATATCCTGTTTGTTAATGTTTTTTTGTGGATTAACTAGGCCACCTGCTGCCTATCTGACCATGTTTTTAGTGATTTCCTGAAGGGACACTGTGAATTTAAAGGAAATGTGATGGTGAGGAGTCTTCATTTCTAAAGCAAAAGCCTTTGCTTTGTAATTTTTGCTCCAGATATTTACATGTTAATGTGAATGGTTACCATTACAAAGAGAAGCATAAAAGAGTCTGTTCTTCTGAGACCCCAAGTCTTAAATAAACACAACCAAAAATGAACCTCAGCACACATTTTATTAAGTTAATTTTTGCAATCTCGCAGACATGCCAGAGGGATGAGAGAGAGAGTGACCAGTTTCTCAACACAGTTCCAGTGGAGTGGAACAAGCTGTCTATTGAAATGAAACCACCCCAGATTCCAGCAGGTATCCAGACAGCAGCTGGAACTCTGTTAAAAAAATGTCTCTTGAGCAAAACACCGCATAAACCTGGAGGTGGTTGAACAAGATAGTAGTTTTATGTATGGTCCTGTTGTCCCATCTGTGTATTGTGCACACTATTAAAGTCGTTTTGGTCTTCATATTTGGAGACAAAATTAATTTGTTTGTCTTTTTACAGTGTTTAAAATACTTTCTATTGATGGTGCCCATTGCACAGAAATGTGGCAGCCATAACATGCATTTGCTTTTTTTGACTGGAAATCCTCTTATCCAGAGCAAAAAGGGTTCTGGTCTCCTTCAGGGCTAAAACATAAAGCTGTGGCCCTGCACCAGACTGTTTTTTCCAGGCACACTGCAGAGATGCTCCTAAGCTCATTGTCATACTGTGGACCATTAGGCACCAAGCCTGACTATCAACAGATGTTCCCATCCACAGAAAGCACCAGTTCGAAAAAGGTTAGTCAAAATTTCCTGACATTGCTGGATGTCATCTGTTCAAGTTGCAACACTTTGACCTTCTGAGACACATTTGGCCTTTATCTAGATGGATGAGAACAATCTTGACATTTTAGCACTTTTAATGGTGAAATCAGAGAACTCCAGAACTCTTGACTGTGTGTAGCCTATCAGCTTGATAGTTAGCCTACTTGAATGCACATTAAGTTAAACTCACATGCTGCAATAACCAAGCTCTGGTTAAGTGTGGTCAGTGTCTACATTAAATGGCAGTGAAATGACTAGTGATGTGAATGGTGCAGTTTGTAGAAATGATAGAGATCTGTAAAGCAGATGATGCTAACAACAAGCTCTGCAACGGCAAAATAAACATATAGGCTAACCAGTCTCCTGTCTCCTGAAGTACTGGGCCTCTGTTGTCATAGTTACAATAATAAACACAGAAGGTCCAGTCTGATCATCGGTTCAAAGTGCAATGTGAAGGAAGCAGGGAGGAAGTGAATAACGATTGACAAGAAGATTTCCCATCAGTCACTGTGCCTGGCTTGTAAAATCGATCAAATCACATTTACTCACAAGTTGAATCCATTTCATTAGAAAGAGCTTTATAGTATTAGTAATATAATAAATAATGGTATCGGTTTTTGTTTATATTGTATATCATAATAATGATAATTTATTTCAGTGGTGACAATTGTAGATGCAGGGGGAGAGGGGCAGAGGCAAATGTCCTTAAATGATATTCCCTGAACAGAAAGTAGTGTTTATCTAGGCTACTGTAGATTGAAAACAACTGTACAGTGGTGTAGCTTTGTCACCATGGTTACTGTAATAACAATCATTGATTGCTTATATTTATGACTAAATTGCTAGTTTCTGCTAGTTTCACATGAGAAATTAACTTTCTCTGTGTTGTATTCATCCATTAACCACAACCTAGACAGGTTTTTTTTTCCTGACATTGCACTTTAAATTGCATTTATATTGCAAAAGGTGTGTGTTAGTGACTTGTGTGAGTGTTAAATGTCCTGATGGCCCATGGAAAGAGGCTGTCTGTTAGTGTTGCCTGCCAGAGGGCAGCAGACTAAACAGGTGGTGTCCGGGATGGACTTGGTCACAGATGATTGTTTTTGCTCTGGAGAGACGAGAGTGGGTAGTATCATCCAGAAAGGGTCGGGGGCAGCCAATAGTTTTTTCAGCTGACCTTATCACTCTCTATCACCTATTCTTGATGTGGGTTTTGTCTTCCTTTATACTCCATCACAGCACTTTTCCCTTTGCACCTGTCATAATTGCTATTACTACAGAATGTCTGGTAGCAGTGAACTGTTACTATAGGTCAGGGGTGAGCTGTGGCTGCAGGTTTTTGTTCCAACCAAGCAGCAGCACACCAGACCTGACTCAGTTAATCAACTGATCTCAGTCTTCAGACAGCTGATTGGTCAAACTGTGTGTGGAATGAGTATAGGTCATAATAATCTGCTGGACATAATGTCTTATTTTTTACTGGAGGACAGTCTCTTAATTTCAGTAACTTTTCAACATTATCCTGCTGAATAAACTCAGATGGGAGTCAGTAGTGTATTCTCCCGCCTACTTCATTTGCTGTAAAAGTGGATTCACAAGCTGCGCTCCTGAACTCACTCTTCGACTCCTCTCTGGTGTCTGAGTTACTGCTGCTACACATGCATCACAGCTCGAAACATTGGCATTTTTCAGAATTTTTAACAAACCAGTAACAGTCCACTGCTGCCGGAGTGTTAGAGCAGCGATAAAGCTGCAAACACATAAATGATAATGGGGTGGATGGAGCTGCAGGCCTAGACTGAGCATAGTTTTCTGCGGAGTCAGATGTGAAGGAGATGATGGACGCACAGAACCACAGTTGGTCATGCAGCCTACTTCATTGCTCTGATCACCACACATAGCACCATCGATCTTTCCCCCTCTTTCTCTAGCTCTGTCTTTATTATGTGTTTTTTCACTGCTAAAAGAAGTTGTGTCGGACCAGCCCAACTGGTGAGACTGCTTATCCCAACAGGGATACCTGACAGGTTTGCACGGGGTTTGCGCGATCTGTCCAGTCTGATATGCACATAACTGAAGTTACGACAGTCCTTGTTAGTATAGTGGACAGTATCTCCCCCGTCACACGAGACCGGGGTTCGATTCCCTGACGGGGAGACTTCCTTTGTTTTTTTTTACTAGTACAGCTCAATGAAAATGTATCAGCCTGGGTGTGCGCTGGTGGATTTCCCCACGTCGGGCATGTACCATGGCTCAGTGGGCAGTTTCCATAGTGTAGTGGTTATCACGTTTGCATCACACGCGAAAGGTCCCTGGTTTGAAACTGGGTGGAAACAAGGCTCCACCTCCAAGGTTTTAAAAGAGAGTCAAGTAGTTAGTGGATATCTTTCACTTGATAGGCTCCATAGAGATTACTCAAAATTGGTGCATGTCAGTGACAGCGAGCATGCAAATGTGAAAGCTCGTAAATGTCAACACATTTGTCAAATAAATGCCTTGGTCAGGTTGACGATTCCGCAGAAAATCATTGTTTTCTGCTGACAGTGCAAGCTTGGGCTTTGTCAGGCTCAGCCTATGCTGGTGGATTTCCCTGCGTCAAATGCAGGAGAGCCGTGGCAGCCCAATTTCCGTAGTATAGTGGTCATCACGTTCGCCTAACACATGAAAAGGAGGAGGAAAATGGCGCAAGGCAGAGGAATATCAAACAACAGAGGAAAAACATGTAAAAGATGCAGCGTCGAATTTCAAATCTAAAGTCTGGGCCCACTTTGGCTTTTACTGTACTGACAATGGAACAACACTTGATAAAGAGTTCGCAATCTGCAAGAACTGTCTTGCAAAGGTCAAGTACACAGGCAACACAACGGACATGCACAACTATCTTGTCCGTCATCATCCCGAACTTGCCATGGAGGAGAAGACGGTTAGCAACATTAATGCTAGTGTTTCCGTAAGCCAGCCTACAATCAACACCGTATTTAAAACAAAGCTTCCTTCTGCATCCCCCAGGGCTGCGAGTATCACCAAGTCCATTGCTTGCTATATTTGTAAAGATCTTAGACCATATAGTGTAGTTGAAAATGAGGTTTCCGTCGAATGTTGCATACACTGGAACCAAGATATGACATACCCTGTCGAAAATACTTCACTGAAAAGCTATCCAAGCTGGGATGAGGAGGTGCTTTCGTGGTTGCTGTGCCGGTGGTGCAGAGGTTAAAGGCTTGGAAGTGGAGGTGTACTGTAGGTCCTTTCTGATGTCAGTCATCATGCAAAATATCAACTTTCTGCTCTGCAGTGATGAGGAGCTGGACATATAGTCTTGTCTCCCTGATGGACTCACTGCGGATGTGGTGGAGAGATACACGCTGGTGGAGGACATTCTAAACAACTCAAATTATAACACCTTGATGGACCAAGGAAAAAGCGGTGGTGGACGGCTCCTCTCTCTTCACTGCAGGACGGAGAAATATAGAAGATCCTTTGTACCTTCAGCCATCAGGCTTCTTCATTCTTCTGCAAATGGTTGATGAGCTGACAGACAAATGAATTTCCCTTTGGGGATTAATAAAGTAATTGGTATTCGTATTCGTATCCCTGCGTGGTATGCACTTCAATCTGCCGAGAGAGTTGCACTTACGTGCGATGCGTGGACTTCCAGGGCCACAGAGTCATTCATGACAATCACTGCTCATTTTATACCGGAGTGGGAAATGCAGTCCTACGTTCTCCAGACTTGGGTGATGTCCGAGTCTCACACCAGTGCTAAAGTGGCAAAAGTCATACGGAAGGCTGCGGTTGAGTGGAAGCTTTCTGGGAAAGACCCAGCTGTTCGCATCTAATATGACTGTTGCTGTTGAACTGACTGGATACCAACACATTTGGTGTTTTGCACATGTACTGAACCTCGCTTCACAGCATGCCCTGAAAGTGACAGCTGTTGCTCAACTCACTGCGAGGGTCCGGAGGATTTCCACGTTCTTCCACAGAAGCACCGCAGCCGCCGATGCACTAAAGAGAAACCAAAGGATGCTTGGACTGCCACATCACAAGCTCATCACAGATGTTTCTGTGTGGTGGAACAGCGCTTATGAGATGCTGGCCAGATTTCTGTGCTGCCCTCTTATCTCCTGAGATAGGTTATTGCATAAACTCAGATTCCGTAGTGTAGTGGTTGTCACGTTCACCTCACACGCGAAAGGTCCCCAGTTCGAAATCAGGCGGAAACAATGCTCCACCTCTGAGGTTTTGGGCTTTGTCAGGCTTTGTCTGGCTCAGTCCCCGCGTCAAATGTAGGAGTGCCATAGCAGCACAATTTCCGTAGTATAGTGGTCATCACGTTCGCCTAACACATGAAAAGTTCCCAGTTTGAAAATGGGTGGAAACATTGCTCCACCTCCATACCTTTTAAAAGAGAATCAAGTAGTTAGTGGCAATCCTCCACTTGATAGCCTCCGTAGAGATCACTCAAAGTTGATCCAAGTGAGTAAGTGTGTTGACAATTAAATGCCTTGGTCAGGTTAACGATTGCGCAGAAAATCATTGTTTTCTGCTGACAGAACAAGCCTGGGCTTTGTCAGGCTCAGCCTATGCTGTTAGATTTCCCCACATCAAAGGCAGGAGAATCGTGGCAGCACGGTTTCCGTAGTGTAGTGGTCATCACGTTCGCCTAACATGTGAAAGGTCCCCAAATCAAAACTGGGTGGAAACAAGCTTCTCCTTCTGTGGATTTTGTAAATGAGGTGAAGCCAGGTCCTTGAAGCCAGGTCCTTGAAGCCAGTCCCTTGCTGCGCACAGCAAGCTTGATGTCATCTTGGCTTGCTGGTTTACAATTAGCACCATTGGAACGCTGGAGGAAGACAACTCCAACTGTGTTGATGTCTGCCACAAACAGTGTGTATTTGCAGATGCCAAAGCTCTAAGATCTGAGGTAGTTTAACCATTAAATCCTTTAGTCAGTGGTCCATGACCAAATCCAGGTTACTTAAGTACGGAGCCAAAGTGCCCAATGACTTGTACTTGTCCAGTGACCTGTACTTGCCCTTCATAGTACAGGGCACAAAGTAGTAAATTTCAAACCTCCAGCAGCAGTCCATGGATGTGGATGATGTGGGTGGGAGGATGGACCAGCCCAACTGGTGAGACCGCTTATCCCAACCACTAGTTTCCACAGGGATTGCTCAATAAGTCCAATGTGACCTGCACATAACTTGAGTGCTGTCAGTCCTCGTTAGTATAGTGGACAATAACTCTGCCTGTCATGCGGAATACCTGGGTTCGGTTCCCCGATGGGGAGACTTTCTTTGTTTTTCTGCTAATACAGCTCACTGAAAATGTATCAACCTAGGTGTGCGCTGGTGGACTTCCCCACGTTGGACATGTGCTATGGCTCAGAGGGCAGTTTCCGCAGTGTAGTGGTTATCACGTTCCATGAAACAATGCTCTGAATCTGAGGTTTTGGGCTTTGTCAGGCTCAGCCTATGCTGGTGGATTTCCCTGTGTCAAATGCAGGAGAGCCATGGCAGCTCAGTTTCCACAATGTAGTGGTCATCACGTTCGCCTAACACACGAAAGGTCCCAGTTTTAAACTGCGGAATCAAGCTTCTCTTTCTGTGGTTTTTCTAAATGAGGTGAAGCCAAGCCCATGCTGCGCACAGCAAGCTTGATGTTATCTTGTCAGACTCAGCCTATGCTGGTGGTTTTCCCCGCGTCAAACACCGGAGAGCCATGGCAGCCCAGTTTCCGTAGTGTAGTGGTTATCACGTTCGCCTAACACAAGAAAGGTCCCAGTTTGAAACTAGTTTCCGCAGGGATTGCACAATAAGTCCAGTCTTACCTGCACATAATATGAGTGGCATCAGTCCTCGTTAGTATAGTGGACAGTATCTCCGCCTGTCACGCGCAAGACCGGGGTTCAATTCCCCGACGGGGAGAGTGTCTTTTTTTTTCTGCTAATACATCTCACTGAAAATGTATCAACCAGGACTGCTGGTGGACTTCCCCACGTCGGACATGTGCTGTGGCTCAGCAGGCAGTTTCCGTAGTGTAGTGGTTATCACGTTCGCCTCACACGCGAAAGGTCCCCGGTTCGAAACCGGGCAGAAACAAGACTCCTCCTCCATGATTTTGGAAGAGAACCAAGCAGTGAGTGAGAATCCTCCACGTGACAGGGTTCATGGAGATTACTCAAAATTGGTTCATGTCAGGGCCAATCAGCGTGGTTGTGCAAATGTGCAGGCTCATAAATGTCAACACATTTGCCAAATAAATGCCTTGGTCAGGTTGACGATTCTGCAGAAAATCATTGTTTTCTGCTGATGGAGCAAGCCTGGGCTTGGTCAGGGGCTCAGCCTATGCTGGTGGATTTGCCTGCGTCAAACGCACGAGAGCCATGGCAGCACAGTTTCCGTAGTGTAGTGGTCATCGCGTTCGCCTAACACGCGAAAGGTCCCCAGTTCGAAACTGGGCGGAAACAAGTTTCGTCCTCTGTGGTTTTTCTAAACAAGGTGAAGGCAGGTCTGTACTGCATACAGTGATCTTGGTGTCATCTGCTGGCTCACAATTAGCATCATTGGAAGGCTGGAGGAAGACAATTCCAAATGTGTTGATGTCCACCACAGCCAGCCTGGATTTGCAGATGCCAAAGCTCTAAGATCTGAGGTAGTTTAAGCATTAAATTCTTTAGTCAGCGGCCCTTAACAAAGTCCAGCTTGCTTGAGTCCAGAGCCAAAGCGCCAAATGACTCGTACTTGTACAGTGAGTTGTACTTGCCTTTCAAAGTACAGGCCGCAAAGCGGTAAAGTTGGAACCTCCAGCAGCAGTCCATGGACAGGGATGATGTGGGTGGGATGACGGACCAGCTCAAGCGTTGAGACTGCTTAATCCAGCCATTAGTTTCCACAGGGACTGCGCATTATGTGCGGTCTGACCTGCACATAAGTTGAGATACATGGCGTCAATCCTCGTTAGTATAGTGGATAGTATCTCCGCCTGTCACGCGGAAGACTGGGGTTCGATTCCCCGACGGGGAGAGTGTCTTTGTTTTCGCTTAGTACAGCTGAGTGATAATTTATCAGCCTTAGCGTGCGCTGGTGGATTTCCGCAAGCAGTGCGTGCTGTGGCTCCGAGGGCAGTTTCCGTAGTGTAGTGGTTATCACGTTCGCCTCACACGCGAAAGGTCCCCGGTTCGAAACCGGGCGGAAACAAGGCTCCTCCTCCACGATTTTGGAAGAGAACCAAGCAGTGAGTGAGAATCCTCCACGTGACAGGGTTCATGGAGATTACTCAAAATTGGTTCATGTCAGGGCCAATCAGCGTGGTTGTGCAAATGTGCAGGCTCATAAATGTCAACACATTTGCCAAATAAATGCCTTGGTCAGGTTGACGATTCCGCAGAAAATCATTGTTTTCTGCTGATGGAGCAAGCCTGGGCTTGGTCAGGGGCTCAGCCTATGCTGGTGGATTTGCCTGCGACAAACGCACGAGAGCCATGGCAGCACAGTTTCCGTAGTGTAGTGGTCATCACGTTCGCCTAACACGCGAAAGGTCCCGAGTTCGAAACTGGGCGGAAACAAGTTTCGTCCTCTGTGGTTTTTCTAAACAAGGTGAAGGCAGGCCTGTACTGCATACAGTGATCTTGGTGTCATCTGCTGGCTCACAATTAGCATCATTGGAAGGCTGGAGGAAGACAACTCCAAATGTGTTGATGTCCACCACAGCCAGCCTGGATTTGCAGATGCCAAAGCTCTAAGATCTGAGGTAGTTTAAGCATTAAATTCTTTAGTCAGCGGCCCTTAACAAAGTCCAGCTTACTTGAGTCCAGAGCCAAAGCGCCAAATGACTCGTACTTGTACAGTGAGTTGTACTTGCCTTTCAAAGTACAGGCCGCAAAGCGGTAAAGTTGGAACCTCCAGCAGCAGTCCATGGACAGGGATGATGTGGGTGGGATGATGGACCAGCTCAAGCGTTGAGACCGCTTAATCCAGCCATTAGTTTCCACAGGGACTGCGCATTATGTGCAGTCTGACCTGCATATAAGTTGAGATGCATGGCGTCAATCCTCGTTAGTATAGTGGATAGTATCTCCGCCTGTCACGCGGAAGACCGGGGTTCGATTCCCCGACGGGGAGAGTGTCTTTGTTTTCGCTTAGTACAGCTCAGTGATAATTTATCAGCCTTAGCGTGCGCTGGTGGATTTCCGCAAGCAGTGCGTGCTGTGGCTCCGAGGGCAGTTTCCGTAGTGTAGTGGTTATCACGTTCGCCTCACACGCGAAAGGTCCCCGGTTCGAAACCGGGCGGAAACAAGGCTCCTCCTTCACGATTTTGGAAGAGAACCAAGCAGTGAGTGAGAATCCTCCACGTGACAGGGTTCATGGAGATTACTCAAAATTGGTTCATGTCAGGGCCAATCAGCATGGTTGTGCAAATGTGCAGGCTCATGAATGTCAACACATTTGCCAAATAAATGCCTTGATGGAGCAAGCCTGGGCTTTGTCAGCCTCAGCCTATGCTGGTGGGTTTCCCTGCGTCAAACGCACGAGAGCCATGGCAGCACAGTTTCTGTAGTGTAGTGGTCATCACGTTCGCCTAACACGCGAAAGGTCCCCAGTTCGAAACTGGGCGGAAACAAGTTTCGTCCTCTGTGGTTTTTCTAAACAAGGTGAAGGCAGGCCTGTACTGCATACAGTGATCTTGGTGTCATCTGCTGGCTCACAATTAGCATCATTGGAAGGCTGGAGGAAGACAACTCCAAATGTGTTGATGTCCACCACAGCCAGCCTGGATTTGCAGATGCCAAAGCTCTAAGATCTGAGGTAGTTTAAGCATTAAATTCTTTAGTCAGCGGCCCTTAACAAAGTCCAGCTTACTTGAGTCCAGAGCCAAAGCGCCAAATGACTCGTACTTGTACAGTGAGTTGTACTTGCCTTTCAAAGTACAGGCCGCAAAGCGGTAAAGTTGGAACCTCCAGCAGCAGTCCATGGACAGGGATGATGTGGGTGGGATGACGGACCAGCTCAAGCATTGAGACCGCTTAATCCAGCCATTAGTTTCCACAGGGACTGCGCATTATGTGCGGTCTGACCTGCACATAAGTTGAGATGCATGGCGTCAATCCTCGTTAGTATAGTGGATAGTATCTCCGCCTGTCACGCGGAAGACCGGGGTTCGATTCCCCGACGGGGAGAGTGTCTTTGTTTTCGCTTAGTACAGCTGAGTGATAATTTATCAGCCTTAGCGTGCGCTGGTGGATTTCCGCAAGCAGTGCGTGCTGTGGCTCCGAGGGCAGTTTCCGTAGTGTAGTGGTTATCACGTTCGCCTCACACGCGAAAGGTCCCCGGTTCGAAACCGGGCGGAAACAAGGCTCCTCCTCCACGATTTTGGAAGAGAACCAAGCAGTGAGTGAGAATCCTCCACGTGACAGGGTTCATGGAGATTACTCAAAATTGGTTCATGTCAGGGCCAATCAGCGTGGTTGTGCAAATGTGCAGGCTCATGAATGTCAACACATTTGCCAAATAAATGCCTTGATGGAGCAAGCCTGGGCTTTGTCAGGCTCAGCCTATGCTGGTGGATTTCCCTGCGTCAAACGCACGAGAGCCATGGCAGCACAGTTTCCGTAGTGTAGTGGTCATCACGTTCGCCTAACACGCGAAAGGTCCCCAGTTCGAAACTGGGCAGAAACAAGTTTCTCTTTCTGTGGGTTTTCTAAACGAGGTCAAGCCAGGTCCTTGAAGCCAGGCCCGTGCTGCTTAGCTTGATGCTTGATGTCATCTTGGCGTGCTGGTTTACAATTAGCACCATTGGAAGGCCAGAGGAAGACAACTCCAAATGTGTTGATGTCTGCCACAGCCAGTGTGTATTTGCAGATAAATCTGGGGTAGTTTAACCATTAAATCCTTTAGTCAGCAGTCCTTGACCAAATCCAGGTTACCTAAGTACAGAGCCAAAGCGCCCAATGACTTGTACTTGTCCAGTGACCTGTACTTGCCCTTCATAGTACAGGCCACAAAGAAGTAAATTTCAAACCTCCAGCAGCAGTCCATGGATGTGGATGATGTGGGTGGGAGGACGGACCAGCCCAACTGGTGAGACCACTTATCCCAACCACTAGTTTCCACAGGGATTGTGCAATAAGTCCAGTCTGACCTTCACATAATGTGAGTGGCATCAGTCCTCGTTTGTATAGTAAATGGTATCTCTGCCTGTCACACGGAAGACCGGGATTCGATTCCCCGATGGGGAGACTTTCTTTGTTTTTCTGCTAATACAGCTCACTGAAAATGTATCAACCTGGGTGTGCGCTGGTGGACTTCGCCACGTTGGGCATGCACTATGGCTCAGAGGGCAGTTTCCGTAGTGTAGTGGTTATCACGTTCGCCTCACACGGGAAAGGTCCCCAGTTCGAAACCGGGCAGAAACAATGCTCCACATCCGAGGTTTTGGGCTTTGTCAGGCTCAGCCTATGCTGGTGGATTTCCCCGTGTCAAACGCAGGAGAGCCATGGCAGCCCAGTTTCCGTAATGTAGTGGTCATCACGTTCGCCTAACACGCGAAAGGTCCCAGTTTTAAACTGTGGAAACAAGCTTCCCCTTCTGTGGTTTTTCTAAATGAGGTGAAGCCAGGCCCATGCTGCACACAGCAAGCTTGATGTCATCTTGTCAGGCTCAGCCTATGCTGGTGGTTTTCCCCGCATCAAACACAGGAGAGATCACTCAAAATTGGTCCATATCAGTGACAGCGAGTGTGCAAATGCGAAAGCTCTTAAATGTCAACACATTTGCCAAATAAATGTCTTGGTCACGTTAAGGATTCTGCAGAAAACCATTGTTTCCTGCTGACAGAGCAAGCCTGGGCTTTGTCAGGTTCAGCTTATGCTGGTGGATTTCCCCACGTCAAACTCAGGAGAGCCACGTCAGCACAGTTTCCGTAGTGTAGTGGTCATCATGTTCACCTAACACGCGAAAGGTCCCCAGTTCGAAACTGGGCGGAAACAAGCTTCTCCTTCTGTGGGTTTTCTAAACGAGGTTAAGCCAGGTCCTTGAAGCCAGGCCCGTGCTGCTTAGCTTGATATTTGATGTCATCTTGGCATGCTGGTTTACAATTAGCACCACTGGAAGGCCAGAGGAAGACAACTCCAAATGTATCGATGTTTGCCACAGCCAGTGTGTATTTGCAGATAGATCTGAGGTAGTTTAACCATTAAATTCTTTAGTCAGCGGTCTTTGACCAAATCCAGGTTACTTAGGTACAGAGCCAAAGCACCCAATGACTTGTACTTGTACAGTGACCTGTACTTGCCCTTCATAGTACAGACCACAAAGTGGTAAATTTCAAACTTCCAGCAGCAGTCCATGGACATGGATGATGTGGGAGGGAGGACGGACCAGCCCAACTAGTGAGACCGCTTATCCTAACCACTAGTTTCTACAGGGATTGCTCAATAAGTCCAATGTGACCTGCACATAACTTGAGTGGTGTCAGTCCTCGTTAGTATAGTGGATAGTATCTCTGCCTGTCATGCAAAGGACTGGGGTTTGATTCTCCGACAGGGAGACTTCCTTCCTTTTTTTGCTAGTACAGCTCACTGAAAATGTATCAGCCTGGGTGTGCGCTGGTGGACTTCCCCACATCCAGCGTGTGCCGTGGCTCACAGAGCAGTTTCAGTAGTGTAGTGGTTATTACGTTGGTCTCACACATAAAAGGTCCCTGGTTTGAAACCTGGCGGAAACCAACCAAATGCCATAATCTTGATGATTTATATATAGTTATTTGAAGTGGAGGAAATTAAGCTTTGGTCAGTCTTGAATGTAATATGTTTGGCCCAATAGTTAGGGGCAACAACAAAATCAAAAGGTCAGTGCAGCTCCATTCATTATGTATGTTTTGATAATCCTGAGTTATATGTGTGTTCATGGAAGGAAAAAAAAAGAGGAAGGAGTTTTTTTTTTTTTTTTTTTTGCTCACCATCAGTGTCTACTGGTTATTAATGATCCCTACAATTCCCAGTAGCCACAGCAAGCGAAGGAAACCCCCGGGGCAATTCAGGAAGTTGCTGTCCTTCATCCTGCATAATCACAGCAGGAGCTGGAACAATTGTTGGACCTAATGAAGTAGCTTCTTTGTAGATATTCACAATTGATTTCCCTGACCTTCATTGATATGTTGTTTTCATGAGTAGCCTCATCAGGCCAATTTGTTAACATCTACATCTGTCATGTTTTTCACTCAGGTTGAGTCTTCATGATGAGGAGGATGTACGATGCTTTTGCACAGAATCAGGAGTCCTTATCTAATCTCCAGGCTACAACAAATCAATCAAGTCTCATTTGCTTTTGAATTATTCCAGTGATGGATCGTTATTGATTTGGCGGCATGGGAATCACACTAAAACTTGTTATCTTATCAGATTTGCCACAGCTACTGTTTTTTGGGATAACAAAGGCTCACATTTACATTTTTTCACTCAGCTAAAATTCTTTCATTCACCCCCGAGGAGATGAGCTCTTGTTTCTGCAGGCGGAAATGTCTGGCCTCTCTGTCATAGGTGTTTGCCTTCAACAAAGTATAGATTTTTTAACCTCAGCACAATATTTTTAGAGATAAGGGGCAGTTTTTTAAACAACAAGATATAATTTTCCAATCAACAACTGATTGCTGTGTTTACCCTGATTCTAGTTGTATAACTAACAGTGCTGTGCCAATTCACACTTCACATTTAGTTCAAAGTACAAAATGAAAATGAACTAGTTCATTTGTTCTTTAATTAAAAAGGCCACTACTCTTTTCATTAGAACCCCCTTCTACCCACCCATGAGTGGGTCTGGCAGCAAGATGTTGGGCTGTGTCTATGGACACTGGGATGTGTTTATGGAAATATCATGTAGTATGCCATGAAAACATGAGCGACATGTTCATCATTTGTAAACTGATTCACTGAGTCATTTTTAGTCTTTTTCATAGATGTATAATACAAACTGATAATTGCATTAATTTATTAAAGCTGGGGTTGGTAATCTTGGAGAGCTAGCAAGATTTGAAAATAGCACCGTCTCTGAGTTCCACCCCCCTCCTCCCCCTCCCGTCAGTGTGTACGTCCAAGCCAACCCCCCACAAACTGGAACGTGCACCGCATGAAAATGAGAAGCGGCAGGAGGAGTACTATGTATATATATATATATATATATATATATATATATATATATATATATACTATAATCTCATAAATGAGCATGATTCCGTTCTGCTGTAACTCTGTACGCTGATTTCTTCCGGCAACAGCGACACGTGGAGATTGTGCACACGCGTAGGACGCAGGGATAGAGGGGGGCAGATACAGAACTAGACATGAAGGCATCTGATTGGTTTTTGCTCTTCTGTGCGAAGAGCGTGGATTGGTGGAGTTTTTTCATTTCTGCAGCTGCCACAGAGGACTGATTATTTTCGTTCCTTTTTCTGAATACATAATGTATTGATTACTCAGAAGATAGAAGAACCATTTCACCCAATTTAACAAAACATGTTTCTGAACAGGATTACCAACCCCAGCTTTAACTTTAACTTAGAAATACATACATTTTTTGATGGAACAAAACTGAAGGTGTCCCAGTTCAGTCACTCAGCTCCCACTCCATACTTTCCACTAACTCCGCCTCTACTTCACTCAGCCTGCCAGCCACGGCCACCTCATCAGTTAACTCCAAAAGGGTGGATCGGACGTAACTCACAGGCGGCCATCTTGCGTCAATCCACTCGCACTGACTCTGGCTGCAGTAAGGTGGATGATCCAGTCATCTGCACTAAAAAACTATTCATTACTCTCTGAAATTTTGACCATATGTAGCTATTACTTTAACCATTTGCATAATGTTACTATAATGTTACTTTTGTAGAATAGCATATGATTAAAATTATTTGTATTTTTACTATGCAGTGTCATGACTGCATTTCTGATGTTCATAACAAACCAAACCCAAACTCTACCGCCTCAGCATTCCTGTTTTCTGTTCGCTTTCCTGCTGGACTGTTTGGTGTTCTCCCTCAGAATCTCCACAGTTTACGTCCCAGCTCCCACTTACCTGTGACTTCCTGTGAACCACAGGCTTTGTTGCATTGTCACACCAGTCAGAGACTGTGCATACTTGCCTGTAACTCCACTGACACCCACAACAAAACTCTTTCCCAATTTTACCTGCCTGAGATTGTGCTGCATTCGGGCCCATACACACACCTGTTTCAAAAAGTCAGCAACTGAGGTTTTTCATTTAATTGCCCCATTCTCTCACTCCTGACTGACATTGCTGTATGGTGAAGAGTGTTCACAGTGTGATATGTAACCTGTTCTGTTGATGACAAGGAGACACTTCAGATGGTGGGCATATCTTCCCAAAACATCATGAATTGCAGCCTCCCCTCCATCGACGATATCTACATCGGCAAGTGCAGAAGCGGAGCTACGTGCTTTACGGAGGACTACACTGGGTTGGTGCCCCCCTCCCCTCAGGCACATCCACATTTTTGACATTGACGTTTATTCACTAAACTGTAAACGGTTTCAACAAAGTGTTACAACTGAAGGGCACTCTGATGACTAAAGTGTTATAATTGTAAGAGCCATAAATAGACGAGAGATTGCCGCTACAATAATGTTTCAGAAAGTCATGACAAACTACAAACTGAGGCGACTTTCTGTTGAAATCAATTGATTTCAGGAGAGATTCACAAAAGGTTGTAGGTCATGAATCCAAAAGAATAAAATAAAAGATGCTAAAATACGTTCATCATGATGAGCCATTTTATATATTTTTTTTTTTTAATCGAAGATTATTAAGCTTTAAAACATCTTAAAGTCTACCAATATAACAAACTATGGCCAAGTTTCAAGATAACTTGTACTTCTTACCTGAAAAGCGGAGAGAGGCCAGGGTCATGTCTTTGATCATGTTCTCTTTATTTACACTGTAGCCTGAGGTGCCTGTGCAGTGACTGTGCCCCAGCAGATGTCTATTTTCCCTCCAGTGCTCTGACAGACACCAGCAGGTCATACAAGTTACTGACACCAGTGTGATCAATACTGCTTTACAGCCTCCCTGCACTACAACATGTTGTGAGAGCTGCAGGTCCTGTTTACGTAAATGATAAGATACTTTGAAGTTCTCAAAGTTTCATTGTCATAAGATAGGACTACTTTCACAGTGGTAGAAATTAAGTACATATTAATGATGTGATGCGATAACGATCGAGGTAAAAGATTTCTCACTTTTCTGATGCATCACCAATGTGTGTTATGCAGGTTGCTGCTCATAGAAGTTTTGTTATTTAGCTGTCAACCATGAATATTGCCATTAATACTGCTTTGGGTATGCTTGATTTCATTTGTCTCCCTATGAACTGGAAATGTCCCCACAATGTTCTGTTGAATTTACACCTTTGGAGAGTTGTCCTCAGTGTGACAGTTTTCAGAGTGATAAAATAAAAATATGGCAGGATACAGTCTAACACTCAGAGAAAACAAATCCTGCCAGGTTGGATAATGGGTCCAGGTTCTTTGTTGTGATATTTCTGAATAATGAGTGAACAGTTTACTGTGGACCAAGCACTTTGACACTCCAAGAGTGTTAATGTACTCAGAACTCATTTGATACCTTTATACTATATGGTACCTTCAATTCACAAGGATCAGACTGCACAGTATTTTTGTCTTTTGCGATGGTCACCATGTCAAATTAAACAATCACTGTGGCATAAATTCTTGCCAGGTCTTGGTCAGGACACTGGCAACACTACAAGTATGGCCCAGACCAATCATCGATCACAACGAGTTCATAGATCATCGGGGAGACGTGACAAGAAACTGTCAATCATGGCAAACACGACAACTGTGTGGAAATCTGCCTGAATTTGAGTAGTCTGATTCTGGCATAAAGAAATACATGGATCTGTGGGGACTTCAAGCCTTCTGTCCCAGTTAGTTATCCTAAACAATGTCAACAAGAAACAAAACCAAAAAAACAAAACAAAACATTGTATATGCAAAGAGAAGCAAAAATGTATTCATTTAAAGAGATTAAGTATAACATCTAATATTCTCCCCAGTTGTTTAGTTTGTTAATGTGCTGCAATAATTGCTTTGTCGCTACTTTTGCCTGAAGGTGTTTAAAGGAATGGTGTGTTATAAAACATAGCTCAGATGTTCAGCGCATGTTTGGTCTTAAGCCTGAGGCTTAAGTTGTGTTCCCTTTGGCTGCCTCAACTAATAAAATGAGCACAGGCCCTTAGAAACCATTCAATATGTATGGGTTCCTGTTTTCCATTAAAGATTAGAATCACTGAGCCAAGGTGTCTGAGATGGCTCCCTTCACACCACAGAGGCTAATATTTAACTGCTGAGATTTAGTTTCATACAAAATGCACTTTAGTTAGTCAGTTTTGGTCTTCACTTCTCTCAGTAGTAGTAATAGGACAGTACTGGGCCAGTGGAACAGATGGTGGGGCAACAAACACCAGATGATCAGTCAGATTTTAAACAGGTTAGATGGTCTTAATTAGAGGGGAAACAATGAAAACACAAAGAAAAGAAGATCATTTTCCTGGTTCATTCTTTGCTGTGTCCTGCTGTAGGGTAGAGTTTGTGAGTGTGTGACACTGCAAAGCAGCAACACATGTCTTCCATTTATTTGTGTGCCTTTTTTCCACTAAGACAAGATTGTTTTTGTTGTTTTGTTTTTTGTCACATGTTGAGACCATCAGCTGCCTTTCCATTGACAGGCATCAGTTGTTTTGTTGTTATGCTTGCCAGTCCTTGACATCACCAGCTGGCTGTCGACTTGCTTACTTAGATAGCAGCTCAGCAGATAAGCTTCAGTGTTCCTCTGTATTGCATTCTCTGGTGAGTTTGTTGTTGTCACTTAATTGCCAACTGTGACAAATGACAGCAAATGTCCACTTGCTTATTTTGTGCAGTTGTGTAAAATCATTCATCATTAATCATACCTGTCAAAACACAGTGTACTCTGGCAGTGAGTGACTAATACATTTTCTCTACCAGAGGTTTTCATAGTCTGACATTATGGAGCCTGCCCTAGACAGAACTAAGACATCTGCACCCACCCAACTCCAGGGTTTTTCAGAGACAGAAGAAGATAAGATAAAAGAGAAAGTATATTGTTGCAGTGGATTCAGTGAATTATGAAGTGGACTGCAACTTGAAAGATATTTTACTATTTTTTAACATTTTGTCACAATTAAAAACTGAATTAGCTGTTTGGACTCCTTGTCTGTGGTGCAACTATGTATATACAAATGACTATCAATGGATACCTGAAGGAAAAATGTTGTGCAGATCTGAGGATTCTATCGTGAAATGTGTACTTCTTAGATATTGACTTGACTGCATCATGTACTTTTTCCTATGCATAGTCTTGCTGCCAATCTCTTCTTCTTATCCCAAAGGTGTTCTGCTTGATTCAGATCTGATGCCTGGGGATGCCATTGCATGGGATGTGGCATATTTAGTGTAAATGGGATTTTATATAGGACGTTGAAAACTCCTTATATCCTTATCCAGATAAGTTGTGTGACATAGATACCCTTTTAACACCAAAATTAAAACATTTTTTTTTTACATGACCTTATAGACTAAAACATACAATGAACTTACACACTGCCAGTCAAGTTGGCCTGAGATGTGTGAGATGCTATCAGCACTATTGTGGGCACATCACAGGTTTACCTACAGTGTTTGTTACAGAATGGACAAAGGGTGGAAATCTTCAGGTTTTCATCCATGCCAAATAGACCTGGAGAGAGAGGTGAAAGCAGACTGGTTTGGTCTGGTACTGCATGACAGTAACATCCTGTCATCTTGATCAACACATATTGTCCCAATTAATTGCTTGGAAGACATTCAGACTTCCTTCTGAACTGTCTGTGTTGTGTTGGTGTTGTGATCCATGTTGGATGGAGTCCAGCTGCCTTTTATCAGTGCTATGTTAATATTAGCTCAAGCTTCCATCAACACACTGCAGTGAACTGATACTGAGAATTGTGAGGTTCAGCTGGCAGACGTTGGGTGCAACATCAAAGTAAAAGTAAAATGTTTATCAGGATAAACTGTGATGTTTCATGATATTCTGTTTTATTTCAACAACACAGACAAGCTGTGTATGAGGTGATACTCAGCAGTGCAACTTATATCACCCCCATATGACTGTGCATTTGTGGAGTAGCCAAACAAATATGATAATGTATATGGACCTATCCAGCATGCAGATGCATTGCTAAATAGCTCGCATACTATCATGTGTGTGTATATATATGTGTGTGTGTGTGTGTGTGTGTGTGTGTGTGTATATATATATATATATATATATATTTATTTTTTTTTTCTTTACTTTATTGAAATTTTCCTACATGTTTATATTCAAAAAGAAACCTGACAACGACCCACCACTAAATTATCTGGTTACTTTCTTCTTCAGATGTTACCAAACTTGCATCTTGTCATTTGTGATAAGATGTTTAAAATGGATCAGGGTTTTTTTCCCCTCTCAACCTTTTAGCATGAAGCACATTTCATTCATTGGGACCATAACTGACGGTACAGGCAGGAACATGCATTTACAAACATCAGTGATGCACTTGAACACACCTTCACCTGGAGCCTTCCTAACATTGCATTTACATCCAGTGCCAGCTGAGTGGCTTTTTCATAAATGACTCTTCACATGATGATGTTTTCCCTGCAGTATGTCTGTAACAGTAAAAATACACTCCCCATAGTTGCATTGAGCCTCTGTTTTCAGAAAGCCCAGCACTTTAACTACCACTGACAGCTGCTCTGCAGATTGATCATATTTTGCTGAGGATTTGTGAAAAAAACATCTCCAGCCTGTTAACTGGTCTTTATTTTGGCATAATTGCCTTGACACACACTGATATATACTTTTTTTTCCTTCTTGTTTCCTATATAATGTCAGCCTTTTATCTGTCAGGAAGCCCCAGACCCAATTTTCACACACACAGAAATTATTGGCCTCTGAGATTAAAAAGGAAAATCAGAGGCATCTTTAATTCTTGCTCTCTCAGGTATACAGTCATTCTCCAAACCAGGGTGTCATTACCAGATTTCACAAGGCTCACTGCCCAGTAGAATGTGATTTAGTTGCTAATGTGAGTCAACATGAAAGAATAAATCAACTGAAGATCAAAGGGTGAATCTGCACTGAAACACTCAGGGCCATGAACTCCGGCTGCACTGATCGGTATTCAACCTTTCAGGTATGTTGAACCTCTGGACTCAGTTACTCTAGCTATCTGCAAGTTCAAACTTTCCTTACTACATTGTGAAAATCACTGAATTAAACAGCTCACACACATTTGAACCAAGTTGCTAATGCATGACCTATTTAAAGCTGAGAGTATTAGAGTTATAGTATGCAGGCTTCACTGTCAACTAATGAGTGCCAGCAATGAATAAGAATATCTGTGTCTTCTCTTGCGCTGTGTTTGTACAACTAGTCACTAACATTGTCTGCTGTGGAATGAGAACCAGTGAAGTTATGAGCCATTAAAAGCAAAAACAATGAGCTTGAAACTGCAAAAACTCTCAGTGGTGCTGAAAGGAATTACACAATTGGCCAATCATGTTTTAGAGGTTCTTCAGTATGAGCAACATAATTCACAATTGGAGATAATAACCTGCCCTATTGTTAATAGTACTTAACAAACATCACAGACCTTAACTTGAGATGGCCCGATCATAAAGACATTATTATAAATCATAAAATTATATTCCACAAAGTAACACAATTTACCTTCAAAACAATGAAATGCCACAAATAACCAAATATGTTGTGTTATATTATTGGATATTTGATCTATAAGTATCATTTCTACATAAAGTCATGTCCTCTTGACATCAATGTGAAGGTTCAAAGCTTTGAAGGTTTTCTCTGCTGCCAAGTGTGGCCCATTGCTGACTGAGAGAGGCAGTGAGCTTGGTATCCTTATAATACAAGAGGTTACAGGTTGCCCTCTGAACAATGTTACATTTGTGGGGCAGATTGACGAAAGTCAGTTGTTATCAGGCCTTGACAGGGCAGATTAGCTGGGGTTAGCAGGTTAGCATGGTAACTTCAGTAGGACAAAAGATGTGATGGAGATAAGAGTTGATACTAGCTGACCATATCGACCAGGAAAGCTCCTTCAAATCTGATATTGTACACTGATGCCTTGTTACAGCTTACGATGCCACAGTTACTTCCTTTGCTTTTTACTGCACTTCAGATGTTTCCTCGCAACCAATGCTACACCATGAGTCACCAGGGCACTCTCTCATTTCAAATGAATATTTTACTTTATTTATAACAAACCTTAAAACAAGGACTTTTAAAAAGGATAAGAGAACCCCAGAAATAAGATGTAAAGATGCAGTTAGATGAGAGAGAGAAAAATAAAAATAAAAAGGGGTATACAAGATAAGGAGATAAGAGATAAGATTTGCTACAAGTGATGGTATAAAATAAAGCCATAAAAACAGATGAGAGCAGCTGAATAACTCCGAATTCAGGGGCTGCACCCTGTTGAGGACCGGAACACAGCATTGGTAAATGAGATGATGTACCCAGTGGAGGAGTGCTGCATTTCCGGGCCCACCCAAAGTGTTCCTTCCATTGCCTAGCAACCATACCAGCTGCAGTTCATTCAGCTGATTATACCCACCAGGTGTTCACTGCAGACGACACCATCACGTTTACAAATGACTTGAATTAAAACACAAAGGTTGGCGAGACATTTGACAGTGTTGCTTTCACTGTATGCTTTGACAACCACCACCATTTCCGTGGTGAAACAGAATGCACTGTGGGATATATTGGTCTGCAAAGCTTGAATACTTGATATTCTGGAGAACAAAGCTGCATTTGTCAGCTACAGTTGAAGGAGCCTTCTATATGGGATGGACATCATCACACTGCTGTGACGGATTCTGTCTTCTGCACTCTGTCTTGCAGGATATGACTCCTGAATTGCAGCTTCACAAACACAGATATACACACAGAAACATTATTAATAAATAGTAATAAAAGGCCAATATGGACGATGGAGACAATAAAGCAGGCATGTCCAAACTATTCCACACAGGGCCATGTGGCTGCAGGTTTTTGTTCCAACCAATCAAGAGCACACAGTTTGACCAGTCAGCTGACTGAAGACTGGGATCGGTTGATTAAATGAGTCAGGTCTGGTGTGCTGCTGTTTGGTTGGAAAGAAAACCTGCAGCCACACAGACCTTTGTGGAATGAGTCTGGACATGCCTGCAATAAATGGATAAAAAGGAATTGTTGTCTTGGGAGGCAAAACGGCCATCATGGAGTAATGTTTCTCATAAATGTTAGATGAAAATGAAAATAAAGTATTTATGACTGCAATTATGGAAACTTCTTAAATGTATTTTAAATTGATTGATTTTGGTCATTGTAGAATGATGTGGTGTTTATAATAATTTCCCAAACTTTAGACCCCCATACAAAAAAACTGTGCTATAATACCATTCCTTCTTTTCCCTGTTTGAGGCCAAAATATGAGAATACACTTCAGCTGTAAATATATAGTTTAATTCAAATCCACTTTTTTCTTGCAGTTCATTATCAGATTTGTACATTCAACACCATTTCATTTAACTGCCTCGCCTTCTGCTGTGTTAGGTTTGTGCTGTCCACACATTTCATTTCCGCTTTGGCTGATTAGAAGCACTGTGACAGCGAACCAATTTGCAGACTATGACACAACACGGCTCAACTGACCGACACTGACAGAGACATGCTGATTGACAGAGACACGTGACTCTCATTATATCTCATGACATTGTTGGAATTCAAATCAGGACACACAATATACCTTTCATATGGGGTTTCCACACGGAGTCAGGCATCATCACTTAAACTGGCTATCACATGACTATTTTCACCCTTATTCAACAATGCAGTAAAAAATGGAAGCCCTGCGTGTCCATGGTCAATGTGCAGGCCACTCATGCACATGCGGTTTCTGTCCTGGGTAAAATAGGCCATGTTTTTCTCTGATTTGTTGCCAAAGTCAGCCCACAGCTAAAGACCTCAATCATCACAACACAGGGAAGTGGAGCATGGTTAGCAGTGACAGCCCAGGGACAGAGCCCAGAGTCCAGTCCAGACATCCACAAAAGACATCTTCCATGTTCATGAATGTCTGAAAGTTGTGTCTGTTGAGAGCTGATATACAGTACAGCGGGTGCCCTCACATTTTAGTGGTTTATTTTCAACAGCAGAGAAAAAGGCTCTCTATCTCCTCTGGATTTTGCTGGTGGTGCTGTTGCAGTTCACAAAACACTGCAGAGGAGAGTTTTGAAAAGCAAAAATGCCTGAAACTACATTATTCAACCCTGAGTGCTCCTCTTTTTATGTTCCAAATGGACATCCTGAATGTCCTATCGAGAGTTGTATCAAAAGAGGACTCTGCATTCCCATAAATTGTAATTCTTGCTATGCCAGTTCTAATCGAGGCTATACAACAAAATTGCAGGCTTTTAAAGCAATTTTCCTTAGACTTACATTAATTCCCCATTCCACTCCATTGACCTTGAATGGCTTACCTGGCACATGAGGTCAGGAACACACTGGATGTCTGGCCTGTGAATCAGAAGTTAATCGAAAGAGAAATCCAACATTTCCAAAACCTGCAAACTGCGACGTTGCCAAGTTACAACTGCATGTTACAGTTACATGTTATGTTGTAAATCAAAATGTATTTTTATGGTAGAGTTCATACAGTCAATCCATTTCACATTAAAATCATAATGATAAATGATAAAACTGAGGAATAAATGAATAATCAAGATGAAAAAATGACCAGAAGTTTATTTTTTTCTACCAGCTAAGTTACAGTTACAGTCAATTATTTGTGTAATGTTGACTCATATCAGACACATAGGTAGCACATGTTTTTTTGTTTTCAAGAGAGATATTTATGTATAATTGAGCAATTACTGTCCTCCTTTTACCTCCCTCCTATAACATAAATGAAGGTCAGGTCAGACAATGAGTCTGAAGCTTTAATGGGCTCTTTTAAAATACTTACTGCAGAGAAGTGAGCAGACAGGCTGACCATGGGTCATGGACACGCAGAAAAAAAAGAAGAGCTAATGTACTCAACTACTTCTTGGCATTTTTAATGTTTGACCACAAAAATACAAGGCTTTTACCCAGCTACAGCCATTTATCTGTCTGATGTGCAAGCAAGACTAGACACACTGCACAGTCACTTTCCATAAAGAGCATTTTTGGCTCATTGAATGGTAGAAACCATAATTAGAGTTTCAGCATTTCAAGCCTTGTAACTGTGATAAACTGTGACTCTGGATGCATTTGGACAGTTGACAGCTGAAGCAAATCAGATTATATCAGTGAAACAACAGTGATGCGCTGAAGCATCAACTTGTAATTATCACAATTATAAGTAAAAAAACTCAACATTTTTATTTGGTTTGTTCAGTTGCCTGGCTGAATTTGTTCATGCTCTTCTCATCACTGTCATTTTAAGCAGCAGTAGAAAGATGTTTTCGTTAAGACCACAAACAGAAAGTTAGACATTAGCTGGCGGAGACAGTGGAGCCTTTAGCAGCTAAAGAGTTAGAGACCAAGGAGAGATCTAACAGAATCACCATAGGCAGCCACAAACATGACTTTCACTATGCTAAAGGCTGTAGACTGACTTTCACTCAGTATGTATCCAGGACATTTTTACTGGGGGGGCCAAGATGGGACACAAAGCTAGTGTGGGGTGGCCATGGCATAGTGAAGATTAATGCCATGTACACAGCCAAAAGCAGGGGTGTCAAACTCATTCCACAAAGGGTGTCAAACTCATTCCACAAACACACAGTTTGACCAATCAGCTGTCTGAAGACTGAGATCAGTTGATTAACTGAGTCAAGTCTGGTGTGCTCTTGATTGGTTGGAACAAAAACCTGCAGCCACACGGCCCTTTGTGGAATGAGTTTGACACCCCTGTCCTAAAGCCATCATAAAGCTGTCTTAGCTTTTCCATAATAATAATACTGTTTAATGTATTTTCTCTTTTTCACACACACACACACACACACACACAGCAAGGCAATTTTATTTGTATAGCCCGTTTTACAAACAGTTTGTCTCAAAGGGATTTACACAGCATTATGACAACATCCTCTGCCCTTAGACCCTCACATGGACTGAGGAAAAACTCCCAAGAAAAAATGGAGAAACCTCAGGGTGAGCAACAGAGGAGGGATCCCTCACCCAGGATGGGCAGACGTGCAATAGAATAATAGATAGAATAGAATAAAATAGAATAAATGCAGAAGGCATGAAAAAGGTGACAAACTAAACCCCTGTAGGGGGTCTGGGGGCATCCCCCAGGAAAAAATTGTCATTTTAGCACATGAATGAAGCGTTCTGGTGTACTCTGAGAAGATCATAAAGGGAAAACACAACATTTGCTTCAGATAAGAAAAAAAAAAAAAAAAAAGCACATTTAGTACTGACTGAGGTTTCTATCATTGTAGTGGCAAGAATGGCTGGAGTATGACACTGGTCTAGTGGGGAGCTGTGGCTGATGAACAAAAACACAACTCATTTTTTAAAGCTTTTGGCCTGGATCAGCCTTTCAAGGGCCTGTTTCCTCTGCTTCACCATGGTCCACCCCAGATCTGATGAAGGCTGCTCTACAGCAGCACACCAGCAGCACACCAGACTTGACTCATTTAATCAACTGATCTCAGTCTTCAGACAGTTGATTGGTCAAACTGTGTGCTCTTGTTAGGTTGGAACAAAAACCTGCAGCCACACAGCCCTTTGTGGAATAGTTGCCCACCCCTGCTCTACACACACACTTTGCTTTGCTTTTTTTTTTTTTTGACCACGGTTCAGACCAATGCTAGCAAACTGGTCTGCATCGGGTCTGTGCTTCAACACCCGGCATAAATTGAAACATTGGCTTTGATTCAGGATAAATTAAGAAGTTTAAATCAGACAGTTAAGACTTAAAATCATAAATGGTTAGGATGCAAGTAAACATAACGACTTTTAGTCCACGATGAAGTCGGCCGACGCAGTTTACAAAACACATGGTAAAATGCTTGTGTGACTCGTGACGACAAAGGTGAATGAATCACACCACACAGATTGAAATTTGGGGGATGGCATAAAATTACCAATCGAGACCAGGGCAGGAGAAATTGTTAAAAACCAGGAGTGTTGGCAGGTATGTTAACTTGGTTTGCAGGCTGCTAAACTAGCTAGTGCAGTGTAGTTCGTCCTTTAGCTGCACTTTGTGCTAGATAAAGTTCTCCTACACATTCAGAGGGAACTACGACATAAACAAACGTTAAATCACCATACCTCTCAATCAACAGATTCCGTTTTTATCCAGCAGCAGGTGACACTGTCTGTAACCGTCCTCCTGATTCACCGGACCAGCAGCAGCACGCAGATGCAGTATGCTCATCTCATGGCTCACCAGACCCGCATGGCCATTGGTCAAACGTCCGCTGAGCAGAAATCAGCTCTCACAGCCACAGTACGACCATTACTGTGTTAGTTAAAAATGTAAAACTGACCCTAAATCAGCTTATCAGATGTCATCACTGATTGACAGCATTTCTCTTGTTTCTTGTGTTGACAAACTTGACCAACTACTTATCAGATCTGGGGTGGACACATGGGTGGCCAATTAGTTTCCCCCGGAATTGCCATTGCTTCCACTTACCAACTTATAATGGTGTTTAAGAGACATGTTCAGTACCATTGCATTGCCATCAGCTGGTCACAATCAGCTGTTGTTCCCAGCACCCAGCTCCAATACAAGAAGATGATGATGCTTTTACATATGTCACTTCAAGTCTAGTTATTTATTCTGTTGAAGAAACATCCAACATGATTTAATAAAACAATATTTATTCTGGATTCATGCACTGATGAAATATGAGTATATGCACCTCTTTTCACACGTTTAACTTGTGTTCATGCCATTTGACAGTCAGTCTTTCATGGGTTGTTGTGACTCCTATTCCTGTGATCAGTACTGATCAGTACATTCCTCATCTTTGTTTCTACAGCAAGTGTGTGCTGTGTCTAAGATGGTCCTCTTGTGCTCAGAATTTTTTATTTATTTGTGACTTGCACACACTGGTGGATGTTTTTAGAGCGGTTATTTTTGTTTATTTGTTTTGTTTTGTTTTTATAGTAAGTAAATTACATTTAACTAATGCTTTGTCAGTGCCCTCTACCAAGGAAGTTATGTTTTCAGTGTTTGTCTGTATGCAGGATTACAAAGCCCAGGTACTCCTCCAAAACATAGGCCACCCTCCTGTCCATGCTCACGAGAAATTTGCTCACTTAAAGACAAAAAAGACACATTGCACATCTTGAAAAGCCATGCTTCAAAAGGGACACACTTACCTCAAAATCATGGGGAAGTTCTCTCTTATCGAGCATTATCAGCCTTGGCATGGATGGCAGTGTCATGTCTGTCTTGATGGATAGCTTTGTGGCAGATGTCTTTAAAACACAGAAAAAACCTTGAAACCACCTACACTTCAGGTAATTCACTTGTGCCTGCTTACATCTGCCAAAAGAAGATGGAGTCCTCTTGTTCCAGTAAGTGTTTCATTAGGAGAAGCACTGCTGCTATGCCAGTGTTGTGCCCAAAAGTTATCGTCAGCCAAATTTCCATCGGCGGGAGCACACCCAAGCGCTATCGCCCCGTTTATATACAGCTACAGCTGCTTTTATCTGGATCAAACTGTCATAACATGGAAATACACATGACTTTAAATACCTCTTTTGCAAATATCTTCATGACTGCTGTAAGGGACCGAGCCAGTCAAGACAAATGGACACAGGTTCTTTCACAAAAAAAATGGGTTTTTATTCACCCCAAAGTATATGCAAGCAAAATCTATCAAACAAAAGAAGTAACAAACTGGGCCCATAAAAGAGGTCAAATTAACAGAACTAAATGAAAGTCAACTGAGCGACCTAACAGAAGACAAAACAGACCTAAATGACAAAACACAAGAGGGAATTTATATGCCGGGTGATCAGCCCATAGTAAACACAAAGGGATTAACAACACTAAACACAAAAGACAACAGCTAGTTGACCAACAAAACAAAATCAGGAAAATTAACTTATTAGACTAAACACAATCCCTACTTAACCAAACCAAACTAAATCATTAGTTGTTTAAAGTAAATAATTAAACAAAACCAAAGCCCTAAATCCCCCCCATGATGTGCCAGCCTTTGGTCCAGTCCGATCAGCCCTCTTCAGTGCAACTGGCTGATCCTGCAGGGCGGATCCCTGGGCCCGGCCTCCCCGATCCCAGCAGCAACCCCAGGAGCAACACCACTAATAACTCAAAGAAACAGAAATTAGAAAACTATACTGAAACAAAGACTGTACAAAAGCTAACTAAATGTGCGCGCTACAAATAGAAAACTAATGTACTGTCAAATAATAAAGTGTTTGGTATGTAACAGAAGTCCATGTGTAATTTATTTCAAGGAAGAGTGTGTTAAACCAATGTAAACTAACTTATCAAATAAATGAATGAATTAATAAATAAATGAATGATTGAATGAATGAATGAATGAATGAATGAATGAATGAATAAGTGAATGAATGAATAAATGAATACAACAAAATATGACTGAACTTAACAGACCAAATAATGTGGGTGCGGGGGGTTACCGCCATTTCCTTATCGTTGTGTGGCCATGGCTGTGGCCATCACAACTGCATTGTTTAACCTGTTCTGTGCTCTATAACCAATCCAGTCCCGTTTCATTCAGGAGGATTATATTTGACAGATACCTCATCCAGTCCCTTTTTTTCTGTTAAAATATCTTCAAATTGCCAATACAATTCATTACATTTAAGAAAACAATTTACCAAATTGTGATTAACTAAATTAATTAACTTTGAGTTTAAGGCATACTGTCTAGCCAATCTAGTCTCTCTCTGGGAAACTCAGTATGACTGCAAGTGCCTGAACACAACCATAAATAAATGAATGAACTTCATTCATACAGCACTTTCACATACCAGTGTTACATCCAGAGTAATGTGGGGTTTCAGTATTTTGCCCAGGGGCACTTCAACATCTGCAATGAAGCTACCAGAAATTTTAGACTCGCTGACCATAGACATATATACATAGACGCCTCACTGCCTGGGTTAGCCCATTGCTGCAATACATCAGTGTGTCCACCATATTGGAGGTGGCAGATCTGCCTTAATAACTAATACAAGTAAAGCAAAACAGTGAAAAAGCTTCCGGACTTGTATAGTTCACCTTTTGATGAATTGTTTTGATATCCATTTATTACTCTTGTACATCTCCAGTTTAATGTGTGTGTATATATATATATATATATACACACACACACACACACACACACACACACACACACACATATATATATATTCTTTTGCATGGAAAACCAAAGCTGGACCTAAAGCAACTGTTATGTGTCTCATCAGAGGTCGGGGTTGCTCGCTCATTCTTATTTCAGGTCTCAGGTGATAGAGGTCTTTGTTCTGTG